>JAINUG010000233.1:1170000-1446058 GCA_029706075.1 Aldrovandia affinis
TTTATCAAATTTCCGCACATGCCAAAGACAGAGAGAGTTGGATCTATTGAATATTGGATAGTGTGTGTCAGGAGTCTCTAATGAACTTGATCCGGTTTCATTTTAATGGTTGATATGGTGATTTGATTCCCTCTTTCGCTGTGTGTAATTATTGATTGGCTCTAAGAAGGGTAGCAAACAAACAAGAGGAGAACAGCACATAATTAGTATTCAGAGACAGGTTGCTGGATTATATTAATGACTTTAATATGTAAGAACTGGGGAGGGATAGCTTACTAGGCAGGGGTGACTAGCACAAAGACAGGAGCCCAAGTGCCAATATATTTTCCATGACTCTTTTTAATACATTTGAAAATATCTAACTAAATGTGAAGTGGCATATAGAGTTTGAAGCCCAGATGATGCTGTACTTTGATGGTACAACAAGGGCCGCAGTACACACTGGTGGTGAATACAAAATCACAGTGGTGTAACACCAGAGAAAAACATTGATCCTAGTTTGATGTTCTCAGTTTAGCATACAAAGAACAGTGCCAGAAAACTCAACTGAAATTACTATGGAAATCAAATAACACCTCAATGTGGGCCATAGACATCAACCATAAAGATCTGGATCAAGATGCGGCTGATTTTGGTTTCTGCTATGTCCAGACAGTTACACAGTTACAAAATAGAAAACAGCACAGTGCTAGCATTATGGCTATTGACAGTTAATAGCGGAAGTTTGCTATTGATATCACATTAATTTGATGAGGGGGAGTAGAGTGATGAGCATGGCAGTGTGTGTGGAATGTTCTTCCAGTCTTTACACACACACTCATTACTGCGCCCACTGAAAAACATTTAGTGCGGTGGGTCATTTTACAAATGTTAATATTGTGCACCCTGCACCATTATGATTTTCTCACAGTATGGACACAGGCGAAGAGTTGCGTCTTTGCAACAGTGCTATGAGCTATGGTAATGGTCATGGCTATGGTAATGATTGTTGTTTGATGGTTTTTAGTTTTAGTAATTACTGAAAATTAAATTAATCAATTATCACATCTCCTGTGTAAAATCTGAGCAGTTATCATTTTTCATCCTGGAAATTAATTTAAAAGAATCTACATTTTTCCTGGACTTTTTCTACAGTAAAATGTAACAAATGAGAAGCTTGTGGATGATGTGAAATAAGTCTCATCGTACAGGACAAGGTCGGTCTCCCTGGGTGGTTCTGGATGCCCTCAGGCTGGTGTCACACTCTCAGGCAGGGGGTTGGGACACTACATGAGCTTTCGGATACAGCTGATACAAAGCCTGAACCCTATCCCTCCTCCTATTTATTGTCTGTTTACCTTTAAAGGGACCCTTACAGTACAGTGAACTAGGACATGTTGGGAAGGCTAGTATCATAGAGTATAAAGACCTATGGCATATTGGGTCTCTGACAACCTTAATCATTCTGGAGGACTCCCACACAGGACTCCCGGCACAGCCACACAGGATAACGCAAGAAAGGTCAAGCTTACTCACTCTGCTCTGATCTTAAATGTACCTCTGATAAGTGGGAAATGATAAACAGGAAGAAGCCAATGGGCTTCATCTTTGGAAACTGCTATATTATTAGCTTAGGCTGGGCCTGACTGACTCTGTACCCCCATCTTTCCCTCTTATTTCCATATTCCCTTCCAGAGTAACCACTCCACAGCCACAGCACTGTCGCTTCATGCAGCATGATCTCAACAGCTCAGTGGATCAGTTAACGTCCTTTCCACAGGATAGAAACTTGTGCGCCCCCGTTTTAGACCTTCTGCTATGGCAGTGGAGCAAAGCCCAACCACTCACTTAACATTTTAAAGATGAACTGCTACTTGTATGGTCACCAATCCCTAAGAATTGTAGAGAAAACTGCCTTCCCGGGTGCGCCTGGTGCGTTGTTTGTCTTTTAAATGGTGATAAGTCAAAAGCAACAGAGCAAAAGGAAATGAACCAACTTAAATACAAATTAAACCACCAATTAAAGCATTTTTCTTTTTATCTCTATGTGTGGATTTCAAAATTGTGTAAGCCTCAGTCAAAATAACACCAATGATGACAGATAGCCAGCCATTTCTCCCTCCTCCCTCCAGGCAGTCCAGGGCAGTGGGGAAGGCTGGATTGATTGCACCCGTTGCCAGTCTACTTGATGGCTGCCAATATCACTATCTGGAGCCAGACAAGGAGCAGACTGCCAGGATGAAGGCGTCATATCTGCGCCATGTGTCCTCAAGCAGAGCCCTTCCCTGCTTCAGCACATGTAACTGCGGCTAGCTGATGGAAGAGAAGGTCCGACTACCCTGAAGTCTGTGTGCTCAGAGCGCCAGTGTTTCATTAAATGCACAATTCAGTTCACAAGACTGAAGCACATATTATATAGACTAACCATATTAATTTAAAAAATATATTATTTTAGCACTATTTTCTTCCCATTTGGAATGGCTATTTTGTGTGTGTTCATGCTCATCATTGCAATCTCCTCTGTCAATTTGGAAGGGCACAGAGAAGCACGTTGCAGTTCACCATTCACACACTAGAATAGTGCTATAACCCTGTATTATGTTGGACAGATTTGACCCGAATTTAGGTGTTTATCATCACAAAAAGGCTGGTTAACATATTTGTTTTAGCCTGAGGCCAGGTGACTTTGCCTTATTTGGGGTCATTAACTTTTATACAGAATATTGACATTTTGATGTTTTTTTTAAATTTCTATAAGCACCCCATTTTGATGCTTCGGCCATTTTTGGCCACAAAGGAGAATAGGCCTTTATGAACTAGCAGCTAGTATAAATAAGAGGGACACTGTTTTTCTCTCACTCTCTCTCTCTCACACACACACACACACATACTGCTCTCACCACAAACATAAAGACTATCCCAAATAGATGCAAATATTTGTTCTTACTTTTATTTGAATTAAAGGCATGTTTATGAATACACTCAGGGGCGTAGCACACAATTCTGGGCCCTATACATATGCAGTCTTATGGGCCCCCTTCCCCTCTTGATCCATGACTCTCACGCATCTTTAGAATTTTTTTTAATTGAATCAACAACTTCCTGCTCACTCTCTGCCTCGAACACATCTTCTTCCTGCTCACTCTCTGCTACAAGGACAGGCCCCTCTACAAGCATGAAGCATACAGGATTGATATTAACCTCTTAGCCTGCTTATAATATACAATGAAACAGGCTACAGGCTAGATTCTGCTTAATTTACCAGCTAGCTAGCTAACTATCATAATGTAGCTAGCTACGTTAGCTTGTCTTGTTATAGAACTGGATCAAATGAGTCTTCAAAAACAAAGTTTCAATGCATTTCACCATCACCAGTAGTATGTTTGCCCGCAATTGAGATTGCTTTCAGCCAGTAGCGAGAGTGAAACTGAAATGAGATTAATCGCGATTTAAAAAAAATGAACGCGTTATCCATTTGAAATGAATCGCATGCGTTAACGTGTTAACGTTGACAGACCTAGTTCAATCGAAACAACGTACCGATATTAGCTTAAACCACTCTTAAACAGTGTTTAAGAAATTAGTGAAATTAGTGAGCAGTTGTTTTCCCTCAGTTTGCCTTTTTTCTCTTTCTTTTCTTTTTTGATACCCCGACTTCACTTTCTTCTGGAAAGACATGATTGACTGAAACTTGCGGGCTCCAGCATCAGCACCAGTCAGCGTGATTAGCCGTGTTTGGCGACGAATCTTAGTGCAGGGGGGTGGACTAATATAACCACGGACTGATATAAAAAAGGTCCCACTTACTCACTCAATCACTCAGAAGCAATTGTCAGAAAAGGAACATGAGCAGAAGACTCATGTACAGCCAGTGAAGCCCTCGCTGTACTCTTAGACAGTGATGACAGTGAAATAGAGGAGGAAGTGTCTGAAACTGAGGACAATGTTGAACATTGGAATTCGGATTACAATGAATCATCCTCTGATTCATTGTAGTCCGTCAATCCGTTGATGTGAGTTGCAGGTCATAATGGATGTTATTGTGCCAAATCTGCCCCTCATCAAATGCAAGACAAAAATTACATGTGTAAGATACTGTAAGTACATAATGACCATCATAGCCAGTTTGATGAATAATTAGTGCATATTGTGTGCTTTGTAATGAAAAACGAGTGGTGTAATATCAAGGAAACCTGTCCTATATGGACAAAAAACTGAAATATCTGGTCATGTTTGTAATGATAGTCAGTGACATGATGATAATAATTCAAATAATTACTTTTTGAGGAGGTTAAATATGTATATCTCACAATGTTGAGGTGACTTGTATAGCACTGGCCATTTCTGGCCGAAACACTATTCATTGGTTAAACATTGGAACATAATACAAGGGTTAATAGGATTAGCTACACTGTAGCCCCTTGTGCCATATTCTTAACATTGAAAGCTCTGTCCCTCTCTCTGTTGAAGCTGAAATGTTCCAATTTGATTAATATTGTGAATATGCATGATGGGGCATGCCCAAGGACAGTACTGTGGCAATGGATATATCAGTCCTCTGGTATGCCTCTTCATGAATATTCATAAAATGTGTAATAAGCTACTGGGTGGCTTATCCTGTTAAGGCACTGTTCTAGTGTGTGGATGAGTTCCACACTTGGCATCTGGTATCAGATCTAGACCGTGCCAGTGCCAACTGTGACCAGCAGCCCCAAGGGGCGACGCATAATTGGCAGTAGCAGTAGATTGGAAGTAGAGAGGATGGAAGGAACACAGGGGCTGGCCATCAGGTTAAGTTTGTAGAATTTGAAGTTACCAACAGGTCAATAATAGCACGTTCTGTAACTTAGAACACAGGGAGGGAAGCTGGTTGCGGGATTGGTGATAAAATGTATGCACTGAGCAATCCAAAAGGAACTCTTTTGGGAAGATTAAAGGCATGGGAAGATTTCCTGGATTGTTTGTTTCCCAGATACTCTGCTCTGCTTAATTTCTGCAGCAAGACGAATAACAATGAACTTGAAAAAAAAGAAATCTTTAACACAAAGACTTGTTTGCTCACACAAGACAATGTCAGTTGGTATTCTGAGACATTTCCTTTCTAAAACGTGCAGGATAACGGAACGATCAGAACACAAAGGAACACATATGCGCTGGGACATCTTCGCGCCCCCTTCCCCATAAATCATGCTGCCACACAGTGTTTTAGATAGCTTCCAAGATTACAGTGAGAAAATTGCTGTATAATTGCCTGCTAAAAGTAAGACAATTACAGCCATTCTCACTCTTTCCATTGACATAGCTGCATAATCACATGCAAATCTTCTCAGGAGTGGCAATCGGTTACCTATCTGAATGGCGTCGCGAAATCACAGAGGAACCATTCCAGTCTCATATCATTTATTTTGCCATTAGGAGCTATGAAAGATTGGGGGAAATGAAAAGATGTACATTTATTCATGTTCTACTTGAGACTTGTCAGACAAAATGTTTCCGTTTCCCTTTGGCAGCTCTTTGCCGAATTGTAATACTGCAACTCTGATATGGCGGGTAAGAGATTGTTCTCAAATAGTTCAGTGTAACATCGTTATGCAGGTGAATGCCAGTCTGCAGTTGTGCCTGTTTTCATTTACTTTTCAAAAAGTTAAAAGGTCACCCAGTTGCTTATTTCACTGGACAGTCACATGGAAGCCTACCTCACTGTAAGATCCTGTTCCACATAGCTACATCCATAAATGAGCACTTAGCAGAGGACCAATCAACTGATTGTATTAATTGACCATCCAAACCTCTGGTGATCATTCAGGCTGAATGGGAGCTGTGGGCTATCACAGGTTCCAATAGAATAGAGCTCAGAGTGTGATGCCTATTTTAGCGCACTGTCAACGTGATCTCTCACCTGAACCTAATCCTTTGGATAGATTGCATATCAGTCTACAACACCAAATAAGCAATATGAATAAATGGATTGCCCTACCATTATCATTTGTTAAGTTCCAGGTCAGCCAACAGGCAATACCTTTAGGTCGATTTGCACTTTTCATCAGGTTAAGGTACATGGCGATTATTTGACCTGCCTCAAAACTGTATCCCACGTATCCTATTTCCATGGTAGATTGCATGGAACAACATGATTTTTTTTTAAACGCAGTGAACCATTCGCACCAAAATTATGATCCACATTCACTCACATTTCCGTCACTCACGTGATACCACAGAGAACCTTTCACTCCAGCCATGACGGTGGCATACAGCTCCTGAGAGGAAAACTGACAGCTCTATAATAGTAGAGAATAGACTAGCTCACGGTCTCTGATTGTGGAGCAATGTCCTGCAGCTCAGGGCAAGCACTCAATGCATTAGGCACCCGGTGTGCTGAGAGCACTGAAAGGAGAGTGGATAAACCAGAGCTTTCAGACAGCCTCCATAACACGGAGTCCATGAAGCAGGAACCAGGCACAGATAGTGAAATGTCAAAGTATACGCACTCCCACAGAGCCTTCATTGGTGCACCTTTTTAGGGCTGAGATTGAATCCAACAGAGTAATGCATTAATGGATTGCATCTTTATAATTCTTCTACAACATTTTGAGTTCAGTAGATGCTGACAAAAACACTACATGATTTGTAACACAGGTTACATCTTGGTTTGGGATAAACTTACTAAATAGGGCAGGTTTTAGCATGTGTGTTACCTGCAACAACATTTATATGGACTGCAGTGGTCAAGATAATGGTTTGCATGTACTAAAAGCTTTTGCCTGTGCTAAAACCTTTAGTAAATATGTTCCGTACTTTCAAGTTCAAATAGCGTAGCAAAGTATTCACATTATTATTATGGAAGGGAACCAGTATATGGAGGTATGACTTAAAATTCCCTTGCTTCTCACTGAAATTCCTCTTCCTGATGGTGAAATAATTAGATTTTTTAGATGTTGTTCTGGGTCCAAAATGTAGCCTTAATAATAATTTATTTTTGACACACAAATATTTACTTTTATGTTTTGATTTAATCTAATCAGGGCAATAAAACACATTTTAAAACTGGGGTAACTATTTGTAGGACCCAATTGTAGGAAAACAAGACAGCTACTATTACTGATAGTATACTTACAAACGTGGTTCTCTGTGGCTCAGTTGGTAGAGCATGGCGTTAGCAACGCTTAGGTTGTGGGTTCAATCCCCACCGGGGCCACATATACTGGAAAAATGTATGCATTCACTACTGTAAGTCGCTTTGGATAAAAGCGTCTGCTAAATGGCATATATTATATATAAACATATAAGCACTGATTATATTATATGACAAAAATGTGCTCCCTAGGCAAATGAAATTGCTGCATCCACAGATCTCTACCTACCCACTCACAAACTGAGATAAAAAATATAGATAATTTGTAAATTCAATTTCCAGGTATTTATTGCTAAACATTTACTCACAGTTCATGTTGAAGGTGCATCTCTACTGCCCATGGTTTTCTGGACCGGAGTCCATGTGATTGGAACAAGGAAGTCATCACTAACAAGTGAAATGCACTGAGTGAGAATGAGCTTGATGCCCTCTGTATTCTCCTCGGATGGTGTGTGGGGAGAGACCCACCTGCTCTGCTGGCTCTCTGGTTTAGCGGGTGAATTGAGACCTATAAACCATTGGCCAGACTGTCAATCAGTAGAGAATGGAACACAAAAACTGTCCCATCTGATAGACACAGATAAATATGGCCAATAATTTATGCCATTGCTTATACTTATTATTTCCATTACAAATAAGGAAAGCATAAAAAGGTATAATAATGATATATGCCTATGCCTGTACATGTACATAGGGTTTAATAACAATAGAAAATAAAATACTTGAAATTTGATAAAATAATAATTATGGTGAGACCATGAGAGCCAACATCGTTTTCTCAAGGAGAGGTCATGCCTAACAAACCTCCTGGACTTTTTTGAATAGGCTACAAAGTGTTTTGTCCTGATCCAGGCTTATGATATTATAAGCTTCGGAGTTGGAGTTGGAGTTAGGAGTTGTTTCAGAGTGGGTCCATAATTGGTTGCAAGGGCTAATGCAAAGAGTAACAGTAGGTGGGGTCATATCTGACTTAGGTGCTGTGGGCAGTGGAGTCCTACAGGCATCGGTGCTGGGACCTCTGCTTTTCCTTATTTACACAAATGATCCTGATAGGCATGTTAGTAGCAAAATAGTAAAATTTTCAGATGATACTAAACTTGGGGGTTTAGCGGTTTATCGACTAAAGTAATCCAAGATGATTTAAACAAAATCCAAGAAAAAGTTCAAAGAAGGGAGACTAAATTGGTACCTGGTATGAAAGGTAAAAGTTATCAGAGTAGACTTCAGGCACTCAATCTATTTAAGCTTAGCAAACTGAGATTTGATTAAGGTATTTCAATTCCTAAAAGGGATAAACAAAGTGAACTACCAAATACCTTTTAAGATAAGTTTGGTTAGCAGAACAAGAGGCCACAAGTGGAAATTAGTTAAAGGCAAATTCCGCACAGATATTATGAAGTTTTTCTTTACACAGAGAGTAGTCAGGAACTGGAATGCCTGGAACAGTTTACCAGGTCAGGAAGTAGAGACAGAAACACTTGGGCTTTCAAGTTCAGGCTAGGTGCAGTACTAGGTACTCTTTAGATCTAGGACATGGCAAGCCTAGATGGGCTGAATGGCCTGTTATCCTCATTATCTATTCTAATGTTCTTATATTATGATAACAGTTGAACCAGCTCGCCTTAACATGTTTGTAGCAGTGGCAATGTCTTTAAGACAACGAGGGAAGCTCGGCTTCCCCTATAATTTTGGAGGGATGGGATATAGTTTTTAAATACAACATTAATAAACATTTTTACTTAATATCTATTTTAAAAAATAAGGATGTCACTTAGACTGAAATGTTTTGTTTAAACCAGCACTATCGCAATTATCTCTGGGTTTCTATGGACTTACTGCATTTAATGGTATGGGTTTTGGGGAATTTAATTGTACAATATTGACCCGCCTGGAAGCTCAGCTTCCAAGCTGTATGTCCAATAATATTTTTACATGCATCCGTCAATCAGGATCTGTCTGTGGCTCCATCCAATAGCTACAATATTTGCAGCTTGGACACAGGAGTTTTTGGAGAGTGACATCTGCTATAGTTAAAGTTGGCAATAGTTTGAATTATTTTGTCTTTATTCCTCTTTTATTGTAATTCAGTATCTTAATTGAATTGTTAATCATTTATATTCTAAATTGATTACTTGGAGTTTTAAAGTTAGCTACAGTAGCGAGCTAATTTTAGATAATTGCATTGATTTGTCAGTCTGCTAACTTGCTTGAGCTAGTTTTTCTAATGTTAGCTAGCTCGCTGGTGTTTGCAGTTCAAATCAAACTTGAGATTTTAGCTAGCTAGCTAGTTAGCACAATGTTTTAGAAGAAAGTCTTTGTATATTCAACATGTCAAATAATAATCTATTAATAAGCTAAGGTTAGCTACTAGTTAACGTTATCTAGCAAATAATTTGTCTCATCTTGCATGTTTCAACTGAACTGGGCTAACATTAGCTAGCTAGCTAACTGATTGACAGTGAGGATTATGAAGTCACTGGAGAAAAACCCTCGCTGGCATGACTGAGTGATCGAGCACTTTGTTAGGAAAGAAAATTGATTAGAGTTTTCTTACAAGGTAAGGGGACAGACAATATTCATTTTGACATGTTGCTATACCATACCCTTTATTGTTTCTCTATAAGAGTTGACATTTATAGGTAAGCAATTTCTTTGTGAGGCTACTATTACCAAGTATAATAAAATGTATTTTCTGTTATGCTGAATAACATTTGCATAACCTATGTTCCAAGTCTTTAATAAACTGCCAATGTATCTCTTTATTTGTTTCTAATGTTTCATCAAAGTACTAATTTTTTATTGAATGAAGATGGTAGGATTGTCTTAAATTATATGATGTCAGGTGTTTAATATGAGGATAATCTCTAATTTGCAGTAGTGAGGCAGGCAGGCAAGCAGACAGCATCAGGGGCAATGAGCACATCATCATCATCATCACAACATCATCAGAGCAGCAGGGGCAGTCAGCATTATCACCAGAGTATCAGAGACGGTCAAGGTCAGATCAGCATCCTGTCCAGTCACACATATCGTTAAAGACTGACCAGTCCAACCAGATCCCAAAGCGCACAGCTTGAGTGTCCGGTTTTCAACTTGTTTTCCTCCTGAATTCCAGGAGGTTGTACTCAGAGTCAGTAGGCAGTGGGACTGTCTGCCTCTGTAAATCCAAAATAAGTGATGATCTGGCTAGATTCCGTACTGTCGCATCATCACTGTTTAGCAAATTCAGCTATATAATCTGTATAATCGTATAGCAGTGTATGTCCATTCGACCTCCAAGCCCAACCTCTCTTTTGCGCCACTGGAAGATAATGTCTCAGGTGGTAGTATGTGTTTTCAAGCATAGCCACTTTCTCACCACTTGAACAGTTTTGTTATTAATTTCCCTTTAAACTTTCCGTGGAATATGCACATTGGCAAACAGATGCTGAACCTTTGCTAGGCCCACTTCTCTTACAGACTCTAGCTTCATGACCACAGGCAGTGGGGACACATCAATCAACTCTCTCTCTCTCTCTTTCTTTCTCACACAAACACACACACTGTACATTAAAGCTTAATTTAAGGTTTCGTTTCGAAGTATCGTTTAAAAATGAAGCACAGATAAGGTGTTTGGTAGGCCATATCATAGACAGACCATTGCAAGACTGCAAGACTGATTTATAAAAGCTTAGCACAGTATATCCAATGAATGTGTATGGAGATGATGGTCACAAAAACTCTATCCCTCTCTAAATTTGGGTGTGGGAGTGACCTCCATATAAATTATTCTCTGATCTGCATATTCACCTGGTTGTCTCTGAACTGCCCAGCGAGGGGTAAAGGAATAGGGTACTGGTACTTGTCACAAAAGATAAGACAGATTCCACCCCCTGTTTTATGTGCTGCAATTACCTGTATGTATTGTGGTGTCCCCAGGGGTTGGGCGACACTCACGGACCTTGCAGAGGGCGTAGGCAAGTTAAAGAACACAGAAGAGGCAGTATTCAAAACAAAATGATAATTTATTAAACTACTAATCTTATTGACAAACACTACACAAAACAAAGGGCAGGGTATTCAGGGGAATACAAACACAAAGTCCACAAATCCTTATCTCGTCGTCGATGTCCAAATCCAATCCAAAATCCAGTTCCAAGTCCACAATCCAGTCCGTAGTCGTTATTCAAAGGGGGGTCCTCACACAATCCGGTCAAACACAAAACAACACACTCCAACACTCGCTTTCTAACTCCTGGCTGGTCGACAACTTCACAGGCTTCTCTTTCTCTCTCTTTCTCTTTCTTTCTTTCTCTCTCTCTCTCTCTCTCTCTCTCTCTCTCTCTCTCTCTCTCTCTCTCTCTCTCTCTCTCTCTCTCTCTCTCTCTCTCTCTCTCTCTCTCTCTCTCTCTCTCTCTCTCTCTCTCTCTCTCTCTCTCTCTCTCTCTCTCTCTCTCTCTCTCTCTCTCTCTCTCTCTCTCTCTCTCTCTCTCTCTCTCTCTCTCTCTCTCTCTCTCTCTCTCTCTCTCTCTCTCTCTCTCTCTCTCTCTCTCTCTCTCTCTCTCTCTCTCTCTCTCTCTCTCTCTCTCTCTCTCTCTCTCTCTCTCTCTCTCTCTCTCTCTCTCTCTCTCTCTCTCTCTCTCTCTCTCTCTCTCTCTCTCCTTCAACACACTCACAAACACTTTCCTACTCCTCTCCATGTGTGTCTCAGGATCAGCCCTTAAATAGGCCTCGAAATGGCTTTCAGCTGGTCGTCAGCTCCATTGCCTTCACTCCGTTCAGGTGTGACTGTGGCCTGCTGGGAAATGTAGTGTTTTTGGGCTGCCATGTGTTGGAGGCCAGGCAGCCATTTTCTTGTGCAGCCCCTTGGCCTGCCACAGTATGTAAACAACTGAATGTCATTTTTTCAAAGGAGAAGAGAGTATCTAGAGGGATGGTTGGTTTCTCCTACTGAATGATAGACCTGGACCAATCAGCCTTTACCAGTCTTTAATCAGTGTCCTCATTTCCCTCAAAGTAATGTTAACCTCTACAGCCACAAACACCAAAGCTTCTATTCAGTCTAAGTGGAATACAATTTCTCTTCAACTTTGATTCAGTTTAATAAAGCTAGTTTTATGTCCCTCTTCTCCTTAATCCCAAGCAGGATTATAAGTACAGGGGTAGCACACATTAACTTAAATTCAGTAAGAAATGAATGCATGTCACACTTACAAAAATATATTACCCACAGTTAGAGATAAAATGTGTTGCGGTTAGATAAAAAAAACTGTCATCTAATTTCTAATTTCATGCATTTCTATGAAACCTGTGTGACCCATGTTAAATATCACCCTCATTTAAACCACAGAGAAGGGGGACAATGAAAGGCTTATCCAGAGCAGGTGAATAAAGGCAGGCTAATTTAAATGATCTCCACCCCAGACAGGGATTTCAATGAGTTTTTCAGATATTCTAATACAAAGGTTTTACATTGCACTTACTTCTAATATTTGACCTCCAATTAGAATGGCAGGTCAAAAATCCATAAGCAGACAGCAGTCATGTTAACAGTGTGTAATATAAGGAAGTACAATGATTAAGCTATTTTTTCTGAATATTTTCTTGCAATGTGTATAAAATCTCATTCAGTTCAGGAAAAATATCAATAAAAAAATACCCATTAGGTGAAGGGCACCTGACATGATTTTAAACATTGTGAAAGATAATTAAATATAAATCCTCAATAGTATTATGGTGCCTGTTTTTTCACATTGTAACAAGCCAACATATGCCAATCGCCTCACCAATGCAGACTGGTATACAAATTAGCTGTAGTTGCTAGATAGCTAATGTGAAGTTCCAACTATCTCACAATTCAGAGCTGAATAGAGGTTAGCCAGATTGTTGTTAATCACTTCTGTTGTAAATCAGTCAGTGAGTGAGTGTAACAAGCAAGCTAATCTATCTAGCTACTTCACTGAGTGATAATAAATATCCACCTAGCTAACATCAAATGAACAAACGTGAAATAAAAATCAGGGTGTAGTTTATAGGAATGTATTGATTTAAGAATAATGACAATAATAATTATTTAAAACAAGGTAGTCCATACATCGCCATGGCAGTTGTGTTTCTGTGGCTAATTACATTACTTTAGTTGTACTTTAGCCCAAAGAGCACAAAATGGTAGCCTCAGTCAGCCATGTAGCTGGTTACTAGCAAAATAAAACAAAAATGTCTTGCATCAAAAACTAATATCGGTACTGCCGTCGGTTTTAATATCCAGGAGATCCTCATCTCAATCCCACAATCGCCGATCAGTCCTGGGTATTGTTCAAAACAATCTGTAGCAAAATGCTCGCTATAGATGTACAGACAAGTCCATAATTATTGGCACCCTTGATGAAAATGAGCAGAACAATCTGTATAAAATACAGATAATGAGCTGATAATATGTGGGAAATCTATATACTTTTATTCTAATACAATTATTCTAATTTGTACTTTTTTTATTGAGTAATACTATTTATATTGAAGAATTTAGGTTTCAAAAGTATTGGCAACCCTAAAGAGTATTTAAAATAAAACCAAACAAAGTGAAATCTGCAATAAAATTCTTAATTAAATTAATCTCAGTCTTAAAGAACTGCATTGTGGCCTTCCATTTCCTATTTCACTAGGATATAAAAATAATTTAAAAACAAAATACAAAAAGTAACACACATGTAAATTCTCTTTGGCATCTATCGACATGAGGAAAGCCAAAGAACTGTCAAATCAAAAGAGACCTAAACAAGTTGTTGTTGTTGTTGTTATTGTTGTTGTTGGTGATTTACACAAGTCAGGTAATCCCAAAAAATACTAAAATGGTTAAATATACCACTAACCACTATTAGGGCAATAATCAAAAAGTTTCAAACATCTGGAACAGTTGACAAATCAGCCAGGAAGAGGATGCAAGTGCATTTTGTCCCCCCACACAGTGAGGAAGATGGTGAAGGAAGCAACAGAAGGACAAAGGACCACAGTTGAAGGACTGTAGATTTTATTTGCATCTTGGGGTCAATACAAATCTACCATAATGTTCCACCTCTATACTACCAGGCTCTTTGGAAGGGTTGCATGAAGAAAGTCCTTACTGAGAGCAAATTCAAGTGGTCAGATGAAATTAAAATTCAACATTTGGCCACATACTCCATTGGCATGTTTGGTTTAAAAAGAGGAATGCACACAAGAAAAGCACCTCATACCTACCGTCGAATATGGTGGTGGGTCATTAATGCATTGAGGCTGTTTTGCTGCCAGTGGTCCAGGGGCCCTTGTTAAGATCAATGGCATAATGAATTCCATCAAGTACCAGGACAGTTTAGCAAGAAACCTGGTTGCCTCTGCCAGGAAGCTGAGACTTGACTGTAGAAAATAAAACCAATGTTTTGCAATAGCCATCTCAGTCTCCAAACTTAAACCCTATCGAAAACATGTGGTCTGAATTGAAGCACAAACCTAAGAATATAAAGGATCTTGAAAGGATCTGCATCAAGGATTGGTCCAAGATCCCTCCAAATGTGTTCTCCAACCTTATGACAACCTTAAACATTATAGAAATAGGCTCATTTATGAATTTATTATTTTGTTGGATTCCATTGAATAATGAATAAAGTAAAATATTTTACCTATGTCTAAAAATTATTTTTCATCAAGGGTGCCAATTATTGTAGACCTGAAATTATGTGTGTTTCGGATCTCTCATTTATTAGCTACAGCTGGTGCTGGTCTCATGTTTTCCTTCTCTTCTCGTTATTGATAGGGAACCTGTTGACACTTTTACCCTTTTCCTTACTTGTCACATTAGCCACCACACATCTCCACTCCATTAGTATTGTCCACAACTCCTACTATATGCCTTGTATTGGCTCTCATTAGCTTTCTCCTCAGCAAATGCCTGACTCTACATCATGGAATGTATTTTAAAAACTGTTTAAAAATACTGCTTTTTTTGGTGGATTTTTCACAAATGTGAGTTGCTTTACATGCCTTTTAAAATCAGGCATACAGTTTTGAGTACATGAAAAACATTACTCTGCACACAAATAGGGCAACTTCTTCCAACTAGTCACAGTTGTAATATATTTTGCATTAATTTATGATATTTTTCTAAAATGTTTCAAATGTAATTTGGGCCAGTGGATCATTTCTTCTGCTTTATTACTTTATTATCTTTAATTCCCCTTTATTACTTTACTGTCTTTAATTCCTGTAAATTGCTTTTCAAAATATAAATGTAAATGAAAAATGTTTTGTATTAGCAGCAATACAATCAAGATGTGTCATTCCTTTGAGTTCAAGCTCTTGAGAAATCGTTCCCAGAGGATAAGAGGTGTTTCAGACAGAATTAAGTTCACCCTAACCTGCTGGCTGGACAACAGTGACACTTGACAATCCCTGTGAGGTGGACATAATTGATAATCGATACGTGTTTAATGCAACGCCAGGGTTTTTCCTGCTCATCTCTGTACTGGGCAGCCTGCCTAGTTTCTTCTTATCATCTTGTATTAAAATGGTTGAAGTGCAACCTAGACCATATGATTCAATCATTATTCACATTTTCTAAATTATTACTGTGCAAAATATTTCCGTACAATACACGTGTCTGGCCAGAGGGAGCGGTGTGCAAGCTTGACTGCAAAATACAATGAGTTTGAGACAAATTGGCAGGCAGCTCTCCCATACAGACATTTTATTTTTTAAAAGCATGGTCCCTGTTTATACAGTACCCTCAAACCCTACAGTACCCTCAAATTATACAATACAGGAAATGAGCTACAGGTAACTGTCAAAATAAAGAAAACACCAACATAAAGTGTCATAATAGGATGTTGGGCCACCATGGGTCACCAGAACAGCTTCAATGCACCGTGGCATAGATTCTACAAGTGTCTGGAACTCTATTGGAGGGATATAACACCTCTTTTTTTTTGATGGTAGTGAAAAACACTGTCTCAGGCGCCACTCCAGGATATCGGATAAGTGATCAACTGGTTGGAGATCTGGTGACTGAGATGGCCATGGCATATGTTTTACATGGTTTCCATTCAGTGACCTGTGGATGATGCATTGTCATCCATTGTCATCCATCCAGTCAGGATAGAAGTACTTCACCATAGGATGAAGGTGAACCATTCATTTACTCAAGTGTTTCAAATCTGCATTAATATTCTATTTTTTTATATTCTAAGTTCTCGCAATCTTAGGAAACTGTATTGTGGCCTCCTATGGCTTCCTATTTCACTTGGTTATAAAAATGAGGTAACACGCATGTAAAACCCATTTACATTACATTCATGTAGCAGATGCTCTTTTCCAGAGTGACTTACAATGCAAGAGAATATAACACAAGAGTAATATGTGTTCTTGCATTTGACTTGAAAAACACTCCCAGACCAGTGAGTGTACACGTATAATCACTAAAGCACTGTTGTAGGTTAAGTATGCCAATCCTGGAACTATGGAGCAAATGTTAACATACCATATATCACAGAAAGATAAAAATGAAAATAAATAAACCACCTGAATGAATAAAATGAATAGTAAGTGAGTGCTAGCAGGTGGGGATGGGAGGGGAGCCAGGATGCAAGAAGAGGCCAGAAGAGGTGAGTCTTTTGTCTGCGACTGAAGATGGCCAGTGATTATGTGGTCCTGACCCCTGTGGGAAGTTAATTCCACCACTGGGGGGCCAGAACCAACAAAGATCATGGCTGGGAGGAGCGACCACCCAAGGAGGGACAAAGAGTCACCTTGAGGTTGTAGAACGGAGTGATCTGGCCAACGTGTTTTAAGATAGATTGTAATAATGGTGGATGGAGGCTGCTACATTCCCTGCCCTGTAGGCTATCACTAAGGTTTTGAACTTGATGCATGCTGTAACAGGTAGCCAGTGAAGTGAGGCAAGGAGGGGCATGACATGCAAATGTTTGGGAAGGTTGTAGATGAGCCGTACTGCTGCCTTCTGTATTAGCTGCAGGGGTTTCATGGCACAGGCTGGGAGACCAGAGCAGAGGGAATTGCAGTAGTCCAGACATGAGAGAACTAGGGCCTGGACGAGAAGGTGAGTAGAGTAGGTGGTGATAAAGAGGTGGATTCTTTGGTTGTATAAAAATAGGCGTGCCCGACCCCTACTACATAGGAAGAGAAGGAGAGTTGGTAATCTAGGATTACTCATGGGGTCTTGGCAGTGGACGTGCTACAAGTGAGTTCACCTGCATCCAGGCTGAGGAAGAGGTATTGGTGTGAGAAGGACTTGGAGGGAATGAAGAGCATCTCAGTCTAAGCCAGGATGAGCTTTAGGATGAGGTGATGGGCCGCCATCCAGCTCGAGATGTCCTTCAGGCAATCTGAGATGCATGTTGAGACCTGTGAGTCAGAGGGAGGAAAGGATCATCAGTATAGAAGTGGTAGGAGAAGCAATGGGAGGAGAGGACAGAACCAAGAGATGCATGTAAAGGGAGAAGAGGAGGGGGCCGAGTACAGGACATTATGGGACATGCATAGGAAGGCTATGGGATCTAGACAACGCACCATCCCAGGAAACCCTGAAGGAGCATCCAGAGGATTCGTAGCATTCAATCCATTTAAGAGCCATGACTGAGATCTGCAATTTGGCCAGGGTGGACAGGAGCAGCATGTAACCAACTGTGTCAAAGTCCTAAAAAATTAGGACTGAAGTGGGGGAAGGCACTCTAGTGTGATTTTGAGTGAGTCTGAGTAAAGTGCTTCACTGATGGAGAGGACAGCAGTGGAGTCACCAGCCCTGAAGCCCAACTAGAAGTGGTCAAGACGGTTGTTCTATGAGAGAAATTGAGAAAGTTGGATTGAAAAAGGCTTTTGGAGTGAAAGGGGAAGTGAGAGATTGGACAATAATCTGGATGACAGATGAAGAAGTGAGGGCGAGAGAATGATACTAAGATGATAAGAAGTGGTCTCAGAATTGGAGGGGGATAACTGAGGTTAGAAGTGGAGCAGGCCCTAAGAAAGACCGGGTCCAGCTTCCAGCTGATTGTCTGCCTTGTGCATTGGGGTTACCATGTCAGGAGGGGAAGAAACTAGATGACTGGGGGCTACAGCTGCCCCTGTACTGCAAATGCTTCAAATTAAATGTCTTGTAATTGCTAATTGAAGGAAGCATCTGTGGAGGCACTCTTTGAATCAGCTACTCAATCAGCCTCTTAATAAATGCAACTGGTAGTAAAAAGTACATGCCCAGCTCATTAGCAAAACAATACTGCCACAACTGCACCGATTACCTGAAAACAAAGAATAAATGCTAATAATGCTATGCAACTAAACAATAAACAAACAATGCAAAAAAGCACGAACTAATGGCAACAGTAACTTCAATAATGCTGCTAACACTACAACTAGCTATCAAGAACTGAAACCTCACCTGATCTAGCAGAACACCAGTAGTTTACTTCACACCTGATGAAATGCTTTCTACTGCATGGATCTTCCACCAAGACAATGTCCCCATGCATACATCAAGATCATTTGTCATCCATCACTATGGGGAAAAGCAAAGAACTCTCAGAAGAAACAAGACACACAGTTGGTGATCGTTGCAAGTCATGAGATGGTTACGAACAAATAAATAAAAAGCTGAAGATAACACTTTCCACTATTAGTTAAATAATGAAGAAGTTGGTAGAGGAAGTGCACATTGCCCCCACGCACTCTGAGGCAGATGGTTTGGAAGGCAAAGAAAAATCCATGGGCCACAGTTGGAGATCAACAGTTGGAGATTTTGGACTTTGGAACTCCAATTGGAACTGGGTGTTATGATGAAATAAGACCAAAATTTATATTTTTAGCCATGCACACCAGCGGTGTATTTGGCACCGGAAGAAGCTTATAGTGAAAAGAGTGTCATACCTACTGTGACATATGGTGGGGGATCTTTAATGTTTTTATTTGAGAATACAAAATAGTTCATCACCTGTATTGTATATTTTATACAGCCTTCTTTGCTCATCTTTATAAAGGGTATGAATAATTTTGGAGAGCATTGCATATGATAAACAATTGAATGTGTTGTGAAAATGCATGTCAAAAACTGAAACTGAAAATGATTATTTGACTGAAACCATTGCAACTTGTAATGCAAATTTGGAATGTCAGAATGACAGTTATGATCGTTTTGCACTGACTTGAGGTTGTATTTATTTGACCCATTTTTGATCCCCAAATAGTTTTCCAATTTCGGATGTCAATTTGTATATCTAGTCCAGTCTCATTGCTGCCACCATCAGTTCAGCATAGACAAGCACACGCTCTCCTCCAACATGTGTGATGCCAGCTGCCATTTCTTTTCACTCTGCAGTCCACCAGCTGAGCTGCCAGGCAATTTTGTTCTGCCCTGTGGGGCAAGTTCAGGGTTCAGTACCAGACCACAGGACACACCCACACACTAGGACAGTGTCTTAACAGGATGAGCGACCCAGCAGACCCAAGTTTATGTTTTTTTACCGAAGCAGAAATAAAGGGAAACATGCGTGATAAATGAAATGCAATTGATTAAAATGTGTGTATTCCTCTGGATGAGAAAAACAAACCAGGGATCTTAGATAGCTAACATATGCTGATAAAATGTATACCATGGTTTGGATAAATACTGGATTCATATGTCTGTATATTAACTTCTTATAAAAGCATAGCTGAAGTATCTTAATGCACAGTTGTAATATATTCCTTCCAGGAATGGCCTGTTATAGTTTATTTTCATACAAAACACAGCGCAACATGTTGTATCCCTTACCTAAGGTACTACCAGCTGTTCACTAGTTAGATTTGAATTCCAGTATCACTTTTTTGGAATCTTCTAATCTCTGTCATTACCCATAGTATATGACAACAATGGAACTCACATTTGTCATTTCACACAGACGTATTGCTCCAGTACGATTTGAGAAAAATCTGGGGTGAAAAATCTGGTTTTACCTTTGAGAACTTAGAACTTAGAACTTTGAGAACTTAGCAAATCTACAGCTGTCAGTAATAAAAGCCTGTTACTCCTGCTGTTATGCAATAAAACAGGGGCACAGTCAGAAGCAGGCATTATGGGAAAGAACATTCTAGGCATACCTCTGCAGTACTAATTAAACTCTCAAGGAAAGGCATTAATAGTTGGATCTATAGCATCGAATAATACATTCCCACTGGGGCCACATATACTGAAAAATGTATGCATTCACTACTGTAAGTCGCTTTGGATAAAAGCGTCTGCTAAATGGCATATATTATATACATTATTATATATTATATATTATATATATATTATATATTACATTCAGTGCTTCTTTTCACCATCCTAAACAACTGATTGAAATCTATCTGCTAACCACAGCCATAATTGGCCATAAGGAAAATTATTACATGGTCTTAGAATTTGAGTGCAACCACTTCCTGTCTCCTTCTTGCAATTATTCAAAGTCCCTCTACAGTTTAGTTCAGTCAGAAAAGTTTTAATTGCGCATAATTTGGGATTCTGTGATGATCTGTGCTCTTGCCCAGAGCTTTAGAGCATGTCTAGACTGCCATCATATTAAGGCCTACTTATATTATTAAAATCATATTACGATTTTTTAAAGCCAGAAGATGCCATTAATATTTTATCAAGGGCAAAATACTTGTTCAGAAGCAAATTGCTGGGTTACTCTATATTAAAGTCACTAAGTTATTATTTTGTTTACTCAGCAAATAAATGGGTAAAGTATTTCATCCAATTCATGCATAGCAAATTAAAAGAAACGCTTATCCAACTTGATTTATAACTTACATGCTTGGCAACTATTTGCAAGGTTGGATTGGCAGTAGAGTAATTAAGACAAAGAGCCAAGCTGAAGAGTGTATCCTGGATCCTACCAGAGTTTAAAACACAGCTATGACCCTATGGTCTAGAATCCTGTGCTCTCACCAATACTTCATACCACTAATGGGGTCCACTGATGGTCACACTGTTGACTGTCTACAAATTCTCATTTACTCATCATTCATTGCTAATTGAGGAGGTGAGTTACAACCTCCCAGAACCCTGTTTGCACTGAAACAGCCCCTCCTAAGTTAGTCACTGTCTAATTTTCTCCAGCTGACCCATCTCATACTATGCTCAAGTAAAGGCACTGTAGTTACACTATTTGGCCAAAAGTCAGTGGACACCCCTACTAATTATTGAGTTCAAGTGTTTCAGCCACATCCATTGCCAACAGGTGCATAAAATCCAGCACATAGCCATGCAAACTCCACAGACAAACATTTATAGTTCAGAATGGTTCGCAAAGAGCTCAGTGACTTTAAACGCGGCACTGTCGTAGGATGCCACCTTTGCCACAAGTCAGTTCATTAAATTTCTGCCCTACTAGATGTGCCCCGGTCAACTGTAAGTGCTATTATTGTGAAGTGGAAGTGCCTAGGAGCAACAACAGCTCGGCCACGAAGTGGTAGACCACGCAAACTCACAGAGCAGGGCCAACGAGTGCTGAAGCGCATAGCGCGTAAAAATCGCCTATCATCTGCTGCATCACTCACTACAGAGTACCAAACTGCCTCTGGAAGCACCATCAGCACAAGAACTGTGCATTGGGAGCTTCATGGAATGGGTTTCCATGGCCGAGCAGCTGCACACAAGCCTCACATCACCATGCGCAATGCCAAGCGTCGGCTGGAGTGGTGTAAAGCACGCCGCAACTGGACTCTGGAGCAATGGAAACATGTTCTTTGGAGTGATGAATCACACTTCACTATTTGGCAGTCTGATGGATGAATCTGGGTTTGGCGGATGCCAGGAGAACGCTACCTTCCGGAATGCATAGTGCCTACTGTAAAGTTTGGTGGAGGAGGGATAATGGTCTGGGGCTGTTTCTCAGGGTTTGGAATAGGCCCCTTAGTTCCAGTGAAGGATATTCTTAATGCTACAGGATACGAAGACATCTTAGCCAATTGGGCGCTTCCAACTTTGTGGCAACAGTTTGGGGAAGGCCCTTTGCTGTTCCAGCATTACTGTGCCCCTGTGCACAAAGCGAGGTCCATAAAGACATGGTTAGATGAGTTTGGTGTGGAGGAACTCGATTGGCCTACACAGAGCCCTGACCTCAACCCCATTGAACACCTTTGGGAGGAATTAGAATGCCGATTGCGAGCCAGGCCTTCTCGTCCAATATCAGTGCCTGACCTAACAGATGCTCTTTTGACTGAATGGGCACAAATTCCCACAGACAAACACTCCAAAATCTTGTGGAAAGCCTTCCCAGAAGAGTGGTAGCTGTCATAGGCGCAAAGGGGGGTCCAACTCCATATTAATGCCCATGGTTTTAGAATGGGATGTCCAACAAGCTCATATAGGTGTGATGGTCAGGTGTCCACTGACTTTTAGCCATATAGTGTATTTCCATTTTGGACATGTACAGCTCAGAGTGAAAGTAAAATGATTTTGTGCTTTGGATGTATTGGAATGTTGGTCTTCCAGGGCCACTGTTAGGTATCCTTTAAATCTTCACTAACACACCTGCCTTCATTAATCCCTTCACTAAAACATCTGAATTCATTAATCAACTGCTCATCAAGACAATGAATATTCGAATCAGGTGTATTAGTGCTGGGCTGGAACAAATGACTAGACGCCCAGTAGATCTCGAGGACCGAACCTGGGCACCCCTGCCTTAAATGAACCAGAAAATGAATGAATTCAATCTACACTTGAAATTTCAGTTTCAATATGCCATTCTTATATAGTAATCACCCCACTCTGACTATAACGCTGGGAAAAAACTCTCACATAGGCAAGAGGTTTCCACATCTGAATTAATTCACATTTAGTCCCGCAATTGGTTATTAACAGACATAAAACATCTCCCTTCATTTCTCAAACTGTATCCATCATCTCTGCATAGAGCAGCTGAAAGGGGCTTAGAGGAAACCAATGCTAATGCGTGATTAGAATTGGAATTAATGCCCAAGGCTTCCGTCTGCATTTCCCGAAGAGGCTGATTCTGGATCAGTATTTGTGACAGCTGAAATAGTGTGTATGGAAGGTTTGGAGGTATGCATATACTGTATATATACACTTTGACGTATACTCATACGTTATACAGCATATTCCTATACTGAAATCTCATGTGAAATGGCGATACATAATTTCCAAGTTTGTTCATGGGAATTTTGACCTTAATAAGTGACAAATTATGAAAACATCTTCTATCCATTCATTGTATGTATGCATACAAATAGCCATCAAAAGGATATTTTTCATTGGGAAGCGGGTCATTTGTGTGGTGCTGCTGAGTGAGTGTGATGTTTTCATGAAAGACAGATGGAGACAGGCAAAAAATGCTAATTGGAGAGTCACCCTGCCCTGTGATGGATTGTGCATTATTTCTTTTTTTAAAACCTTAAGTGTTTTATTTTTCTGTTTCCTCTACCAACAACTCTGACAACAGAGAACCCAAAAAGGGTTTTCCTTATCCACTACAATTTTGCTCAGTGGTCTAGAAACAAGGCTTTGGCGCTCCAAATATAATCAGACCACCACTGCTATGAGAATAAGAAAGCTCCATTGAAGGCCAAGTGCTGATATGACTTGCCAAATGTCATGCACAACAATGGGATTTTAATAAATACCCCAGAAAAACAACATAAAGGCTCTAATAATTACATTATTAATAATGTTCTTATTAACACCTCTGGGCATGAGAGATATGAAAGCACAGCTTAATCCCTCTAGGTTTGTTTTTGGGAGGGAATTATTTCAAAAGTGAAGTAACAGTCAACACACACATAACAGTCAGACATAAAGCAAATACTACCTTTAGTACCAGAAACATCAACTCAACTAAAATTCCACAGAATTACATCTCTCTCTCTCACACACACACACACACACACACACACACACGTGCACACACAAGCATGCACATATTCATTGTATCGTGATATATTCAGTACTGCCCTAATAATAATAATAATAATAATAATAATAAAGCTTTATTTATATAGCACCTTTCATACAGAGAATGCAGCTCAAAGTGCTTTAACATTTCAGCACAGTACAAAGAATAAAATGATAAAAAAACATGATAAAATAAACAAGGAGAAAAAAAACATGATAATGAAATAGTGAAATATATAAACCACACAGTCCAAGGACACAGAAGGCAAGGAAATGTATAAACCATAACCAGTAATATATAAACCACACAATCCAAGGACACAAAAGGTAAGGAAGATATAATAAAAGACGATACAATAATTAAAAAGAATAAAAGAGTAAAATTGATATTAGCAGAATTAATAAAAATTAAATCTGTTAAAATGTTAAAACAAGCATGTATTTCCTATGTGTTCAACTTCCAAAACCTTCAACATTTAAAAACGTCTTCTACTTAATGCTAATTAAAAGCTAGATTAAAAAGGTATGTTTTCAGTTGTCGTTTAAAAATATCCACTGAGCCCACCTCTCTAATATTTTTTGGTATGGTATTCCACAGTTCAGGTGCATAATGTACAAAGGCAGCTTCCCCAATTTTATTTGGTGGGACTTTTGGAATGCTTAAGAGGCCTGCCATAGAGGACCTAAGGGCTCGTGAAGGGACATAACACGACAGGGAATCAGTAATATATAAAGGCTTTATATACAAGTAAAATAACTTTAAAACCAATCCTAAAAGATACAGGATACATCTGGCACATCTCAATGAGGCAACTTTTCTACCATTTTATGGATCACCACACCATAAATATTATTTGCACCTAAGATGTTTTGGCTTCTTCTGGGCTAATAAGAAATACATATCCCAATGTCTAAAGACAATGTTAAGAAAATGTCCTAAACATCCTGACTTTTGTACACCGGTTTGAAATTCATCTCTGAAGGATGAAGGGTGTGTATCATGTAAATCCAATGAACACATTTGTTGTTGCATTGCTCTATCCTCTCTATATAGTTGCTATATACCTATTGGACAGGACACAGATTGAACATTGCCATTTTTACAGAACCTGACCCCAATTCATAAAGAGTTCATGACTGAAAAATCAACAGATCTCAGCTCACTACAAGTTGAGAGGCTGGAAATTACAGTATTTTGAAGATGTGTGCTGGATGGGTTTGAATGGGGGACCTCTTTATCATATAAATGTTTCCATACATGAATAAAATGTATTCATAACAGCTGCACAAAGTATCTAAAGTTGGGGGTTACTGATTGCTGGGAAACTATCCCAATGACAGTTTATAGATTATATTTATGCACACATGTATGCCTTTATTACTACACACCTGCCTGTGGGTTAAACATGAAATATATTAAAACTTGAGGGTGCTGCTGGGTAGTTAATCTTGTTAAGGCACTGATCTAGTCTATAGATGGGCCCCACAGTCTGGTATCGAATCCGGACCGTGCCAGTACGATCTGTGACCAGTAGGCCCACGGAGTGATGCCTAATTGGCGGTAGCGTTGCAC
The DNA here is from genome assembly GCA_029706075.1 of Aldrovandia affinis. Lineage (NCBI taxonomy): Eukaryota > Metazoa > Chordata > Actinopteri > Notacanthiformes > Halosauridae > Aldrovandia > Aldrovandia affinis. The sequence continues at coordinate 1,195,579 of JAINUG010000233.1, forward strand.
AGGGAGGGAGGGATTCAGTCAGCTGGGTTGTCAGACAATGAGACAGACAACCCAGATGCCCACGACCTGCCTGTATGAAGCTGCACATAAAGTGTGTTCCTCTTCCATGGAGTGTGCATGCTTGTTTGCTCTCTCCTAGATTGCTAGTGGGTGTTGTAGTGAGCACGGCTTGAGAATATGATTGGATATTGAAAATTAGGAGAAAAAAAGGGTAGAAGCATAAAAAATGAACAAAAAAACCTTGATATTAAATTAGTAATCAAAAAGATTAACTAATCTCTGTGCTCTAAAACAACATTTAAGGTGGTTCTAGTAAAACCAGAACTGAAAATGCTTGGTTGGACACAGCATACATTTGACTTGTATAGGCATTCAAATTAGTGCTTGGTCTGCCCAAACACATTTATTGGATTTATCTTCAAGTACAGCACTTATTTACTGTTCCAGGATACCCCAAATGCATTTCAATGTCTATTCATATACACATGTTAACTTTAAGGTAAACTGCCCAAGGGCACTTTAAATAAATTGATATCCTGCAGGAAATGCTACATTGAAGCACTGCTAGCTACTTTCTCTTGCCAAGAGTTGTTCTTTGCTAAGAGCTTTTCTGAGTTTCGAAATAGACATGCAGGATTTTCAGTTTCACTCCACTTTCATAGTATTGCTGTCAGGACAGACAATGAGTTTGAGTAACGGTCCATCATTGTCATGCCATGGTACGGTGTGAATTGATTTGTGCAGCTGGAGTTATGTAAATTATAAGAGGAAGTGACAGAAATGATAATCAAGCATCTGCATTGACACAGCATTTCCACTGATGAATGTCAGCCCTTCAATGATTTAACAGTCAAAGTAAAATTGTATGTCAGGGCTGGGACAGCCTTATGAACGATCGTTGTTTACATGATGTCATAACACTTAGGAGCGTTTGTGTCCACAACCAGCCAGATGGCCCAGTGCCTTTCCAAGAGCACAACAATGAGGTCATTAAAAAAATCTGTTATTTTGATCTACACATTATACCATTTCTCCCCGTGTCCGCGCGGGTTTCCTCCGGGTACTCCGGTTTCTTCCCACAGTCCAAAGACATGCACGTTAGGCTAATTGGAGAGTCTAAATTGCCAGTAGGTATGAGTGTGTGAGTGAATGGTGTATGTAGTGCCCTGCGATGGATTGGCGACCTGTCCAGGGTGTATTCCTGCCTCTCGCCCCAATGCATGCTGGGATAGGCTCCAGCCCCCCCGCGACCCTAACTAGGAATAAACGGCTGAAGATGAGATGAGATGAGATGAGATGAGACATTATACCATCATGGATCTCTGCTTCCATTGATATGTATTTCAATGGCTCAAAACTGGAATTTATGAGCAATAGTGTGGAAAGGTAGTTGTTAAAAAAAATGGCTTTGAAAGCAGAAGGTTGCCAGACAAAATCCAAGAGGGACTGTTTTGCTCTTGGCTGATGTACCTGAGTTGCCTCGGTGTTGACAATGGGGGGTAGAGATGAAGGAACTTAGCTAGAATGAAAGATGCATAGTACAGCAATTGCTTAAAATACCTTAAGTAAATATGCAGCTGTATGAAAGTAAATTGCCCTGGACTACAATGACTGCAGAGCAAATATATTTTTTCAGTAAAATATCTAACCATATGGATATATTAAATTATATGTAACGTCTCCCTGGATGATGCTATAATTTAAGTAAGTTAATGATGTGTAACAGTACTGTTGGCTGCAAAAACAGTAGGCATTGTTTGACATGCCACCGTACTGTATGGATACCCAGGTGGGACATCCCTATTAACAACCATATCAGCTATCGATGTAAGTTTAGAGGCATCACAGATGTACTCTCCGTCACTCCGATGTACACTCCCGTCATCATGGTCTGCCAGCAGGGAGGGCCACCACAGACCACAATTATCTCCGTGTCCCCCTTTGTCAAGGCGATGCTTTGATTACCTCCACCAAATCGCGATCCATCACCTTCCGGTTATTCACACCAGAGCCCCAGGGACCCAGGGAGGACAGGTTAAACACTGTCAAGCTCAAATGCATTTCCCGCTAAAGCTGAAGAGAAGAAACCTAAAAGAAACTCAACTTGAGCTTTTTTCTTTTTTCCCCGTCTCTGTGACACTAATGGATTATTATATGCATTATGTGAATTCCAGCTGAACAAAAAGTCTGAGTAAGGTGTCTTCACTCGCATTGCGCATTGCCAATTAAAGTTTAGCTGCCTTGCTATGGAAAAGTGGCTTGGTCTGACACATCCTCTGAGCTGCAGCACACAATTTGACTTCACGTGTCTGAAAAGATAACGAGAATGCCATTCACATGCTCACAGACATCAGCCAATTCATTTCAATAGCCTCATAAGACATTATGAGGCACACAATGTACTTGCTATTAAATTTACAACAAGACTTCAAAAAAGCTGAAAAAGAATACAACAGATAACAATGTTTTATTCATTTCCTGAAAAACGAGTAGGCTCATATCTCGTATTTATGTATCCATCAACATTAGACAGTCAAACCAATGTTTGCAACAAAAATAATGGCCAACTTTCTGGATGTGCTTTGAAAAATATTCAGACATGGCAAACGATGTACTATATCATAAATATTGGAACAGCAGGCCTGCATAATTGATTTCCCTTACATCTGAAGGAGTGCCTGCCCCCACCCAGACACTCTATTGGTTCAAAACATATTTGCATTGCAAATTGTATCCAATCAATTCCTCTGCTGTGAAGTCACACATGCTTAGCACTGTTTTTAAAGGCAAGAAGGAAAAAATCTATGAATGTGTAATGGTGCCCATCATTCTGTGGGGCAGACCAACATGTTGCCTGGCTGTGAAGAAAGTGAATCATAGGAGAAGCGCGCACTTTCCCTTTCCAGCTGAACACATTCTCCTGATCCCACGCAGAAGCATCACTTATTCCCCACTGATCCCATCTGAGTCTTTGCTGGCTTTGATGTCGACCATCATCAGAAATCATTACTTAGTCCATATAATTAATTCATGTCCTGTGTCTTTCCCCATCCTTGATTTTAGGGGAGGGATAGCAAACACACTGTTATTTTGTGTTCCCAAAGTTCATGTTTTAAATAAACTATTTCGTACAATGTTTTTTTTTCTTCTGTTTAAATAATGGACCTGCTTGGAAGCATGCAGCTAATTTATTCACATTCTTCTTCTGTTATCAGCGCTGATTGTGGGTGGAGTCTCAATCAATCTCTACTGAGATCGTGGCCCCCGTTCAAGAACGAGTGACTTTGAGAACCACTGTTTCAATCATCCCTGTCTCTGCTGACTAGTTGAGTAAACTGTTATAATACTGTCTCCTAGTATTATTGCAGGCAGAAATGAGTCTTCTGATGTCAAAACAGGAATGGTATTCCAAGAATGCATTATTGCCTGAATGTACCCTGAGTAGTTTATGCTTTTATGAAATGTGTAGAAGAGGATTCAGTGGGAGCTAAAATAAGAGATAGGCCTCAATAATACTGGGAAGAAGATGAGTAAAAGACTGTAGACTTGTGTATTTGCAGAGTAATTCAACGTAAATTACAGTAAATCTCAACTACTGTTGTAAAGCATGCTGAAAGGCTTTGATCTCAGGAGTACCTGTAACATAAATGCATTACCTCTACTGCCCATGTACAGACATCACCTCCACTGCTGCCTCTATATGTCACTACCTTGTCAAATGTTCATGTCTCAGGAGACTATAAATTGATTAACATTATATTACATAAAGCTTTTGCTGCAGTATTTCTTCCCAATTGCAATGCAAGCCTTTGGAAGTCATATTTGATAGAGAGTGAACTTTTTTCTTGCTTCCATGTGCCATGGAAAGGTAATAGAGATGGATTTTTTTATTGCAAGTGTATGCACTAAAAAAGAGCTTCTGCATTTTGCTATTGCAGCCCAGCCACTCTATGTGATTAAATAGAGATAGTTATGAGTAAAGAAAAAGGATGTGGTTTTCGAACCTACATGCATTTAACTGTGTGGCGCACACAAAGCCTGCCTCTAAATCTATGACAAACAGATTTGTAGAAAAATAACGGAAAGCTGAAAAACTGGTCGTTCAGAGCACATAGGCTCAGGCACAGGCATGACGGGAGCACCCATTGGCTATGCAGTGTGCCAAGGCTGGACAATGCAGACAGGACAATGGACATGGCTGGTCAAAGAGCAGGGGCTTCTCAGGTGCCTAGCCTAAATTCCCAACCTGCCTCTCTCAATTTGGCCATATAATCGTCCCCCAGGTTAACTGGCTGATGTGTGGTGAGCATCCTGGCACACAATAGCAGGTGTGAATCAACCACAAGGATGGTGTACATTGGTGGTGATTGAGCTTAAGTTTACTCCCTTCACTGTACAGCACTTTGAGATTATTATTATTATGAATAATAATAAAACAATAATAATACACTGCCCGTCCCCAAAAAAAAGTCACACACTCTAATATTTCGTTGAACCGCCTTCAGCTTTGACTACGGCACGCATTCGCCGTGGCATCGTTTCGATAAGCTTCTGCAATGTCACAGCATTTATTTCCATCCAGAGTTGCATAAATTTTTCGCCAAGATCTTGTATTGATGATGGGAGAGTCGGACCGCTGCGCAAAGTCTTCTCCAGCACATCCCAAAGATTCTCAATGGGGTTAAGGTCTGGACTCTGTGATGGCCAATCCATGTGTGAAAATGATGTCTCATGCTCCCTGAACCACTCTTTCACAATTTGAGCCCAATGAATCATGGCATTGTCATCTTGGAATATGCCCGTGCCATCAGGGAAGAAAAAATCCATTGACAGAAAAACCTGGTCATTCAGTATATTCAGGTAGTCAGCTGACCTCATTCTTTGGGCACATAACGTTGCTGAACCTAGACCTGACCAACTGCAGCCACCCCAGATCATAACACTGCCCCCACAGGCTTGTACGGTAGGCACTAGGCATGATGGGTGCATCACTTCATCCACCTCTCTTCTTACCCTGATGCGCCCATCACTCGGGAACAGGGTAAATCTGGACTCATCAGACCACATGACCTTCTTCCATTGCTCCAGAGTCCAATCTTTATGCTCCCTAGCAAATTGAAGCCTTTTTTCCGATTAGCCTCACTGACAAGTGTTTTTCTTTAGGCTACACAGCTGTTTAGTCCCAATCCCTTGAGTTCCCTTCGCATTGTGTGTGTGGAAATGCTCTTACTTTCACTATTAAACACAGCCGTGAGTTCTACTGCTGATTTCACCAAACGTTTAAGTGATTGCCGATCACGATCATTCAAGATTTTTTTCCGACCACATTTCTTCCTCGAAGATGATGGTTCACCATTATCCTTCCAGGTTTTAATAATGCGTTGGACAGTTCTTAACCCAATTTTAGTAGTTTCAGCAATCTCCTTAGTTGTTTTCTTTGTTTGATGTAGGCCAATAATTTGACCCTTCTGAAACGGATTAACATCCAACATAGTTGTTTAAGAAATGAGAAGCTACTCACTGCATCAGTTAGGGTTAAATAACTTGTTGCCAGCTAAAACATATTAATCACTGCAGTAATTATCCAATGGAAGGCTCTTACCTATTTGCTTAGTTAAATCCAGGTGGTGACTTTTTTTTGGGCCAGGCAGTGTAGATAATAGTCAGGGAAATTATGTAACATTTGATTTGATTTGATTTGATCTTTATTTGTCTCGAACATAGAAGACATAGAAACAAGTTAAAAATGGTAAATAGTCTAACAAACTATTTCCATACACAAAGGGACAGTAAAACAATCCAGCCCCTTCCTTACAATATTTTACATTATATAAAAATAAAATACATGCGAAATATGAAAAACAAAGACAGAACAGAATATCATATTGAGGCCTAAGGGGCTGCCCAAGGAAATGGCTGCCTGGCCTCCAACACATGGGAGCCAGGAAACACTACATTTCCCAGCAGGCCACAGTCACACCTGAGTCAAGGCATTGGGACTAATGAACAGCTGAAGGCCATGTGGAGGCCTATTCGGATCACACGTTGGAAAGGAGTAGGAACATGTTTGGAAAGGAGAGAGAGAGTCTTTTTGACCAGCCAGGATTTAGAGAGAGTGTTTTTAGTGTTTTTGTGTTTGAATTGGATTGTTTTGAGGACCCTGCTTGTGTACCGACTTTGGACTGGATTACAGAACTGACCTGGTTTTGGAACTGGATTTTGGACAATGACGACAAGTAAAGATTGTGGACTTTGTTTGTATTCCCCCGAATAACCCGCTCTTTGTTTTGTAGTGTTTGTCAAGATTATTAGTTTAATAAATCATTTTGAATACTGCCTCCTCCGTGTTCTTTAACTTGCCTACGCCCTCTGCAAGGTCCGTGAGTGTCGCCCAACCCTTGGGGACACCACAATATTTATGGTATTATTGTAGAATAATACGGCTCTAATAAGTGATGCTAAAACAAAATATGTCTACACACATCTTATATACAGTGCCTTTGGTATTCAGTATTGTCAGTTCAATTGGTTCACATGATTTCTGAGGAAATGCACCTGTCGATATAAGGTCCCACAGTTGACAGTGTAGGTCAGAGTACAAAGTCAACCATGAAGAGCAAGGAGCTGTTTGTCAAACTCCATGACAGAATTGTGAGGAGGCATAGGACAAATCCCAGGAGTACAGTCCCAAGTCTATCATTAAGAAATGGAAAGAATATGGAACCACCCAGACCACCGTCCAAAAATGAGCAACCGGGCAAGAAGGACTTTGGTCATGGAAGTGACCAAGAATTGAATGACCACCCTGACAGAACTACAAATCCATGGCTGAGATGGGAGAACCTGTCCAGAAGACAACAAGCTCTGCAGCATTTCATAGGAGTGGTCTCCATGTGACAGTGACCAGAAAGATGCCTCTCCTGCGAAAGGGCCACATGGCACCATGCCTGGAGAATTCTCTGGTCTGATGAAACAAAAATTGAACTATTTGGCCTGAATGCAAAGCACTATGCCTGGCGCAAAACAGTCCCTACCATAAATCATGGTGGTGGTGGCATAATGTTATTGGGATGATTTTCAGCTGCAGGAAATGGGACACTTGTCAGGATTGAGGGAACAATGAATGGAGCCAAATACAGGCAGATCCTTGAGGACAACCTGCTTCAGTCAACAAGAGACCTTAAACTGGGGAGAAGATTGACACTCCAACAGGACAATTACCCCAAACACACAGCTAAAGCAACACTGAAATGGCTTCAGAACAAGAGGATAAATGTCCTTGAGTGGCCCAGCCAAAGACCAGACTTGAATCCCATTGAGAATCTGTGGAGAGACTTGAAGACTGCAGTTCAGACATTCCCCATACAATCTGGCAGCTTGGGAAAATCTGCAAGGAAGACTGGGCAAAAAACAAAACAAATCCAGATGTGCGAAGCTGGTACAAGCATACCCAAGACTCAAAGCTGTAATTACTTCCAAATGTGCTTCTAAAAAGTATTGATTGAGGGGCTGAATATTTTGAATACAAAAAGATATCAGTTTTTCAATTTTGAACATTTTTGTTGCACAGTAAGAATATTTATGCCCCTTTATATTGTTTGGTATATTGTGTGACCAAAGACAAAAATAAAAACATTTCAATGCATTGAAAATTCTGGTTTTGACACAAAAAAATAGCAACTATTCAAGGGAGGTGAATACCTTCTGAAGGCACTGTAAATGTCTGAGTAACAAAAAGTTCCAGGGTATTTGTGAGGCACTTTGAAATGCCTTTTTCCCAGCAAGGAGCAGTGCCTTTTATTTAAGGTGGCAGGCACCACATACTTAGGACATATTAAAAGCCTCATTTTCACAATAGCAATATTTAATGATTGTAAAGGTGTCTACATTTCACATCCAACTAATTTGAATATGCCGGAGAATAAATTTACAGGAAATCCCTGATCTATTTTCCATTATTAATGTGACAGCAAAAAAACAAACATGTCCTGAGGACCACTCGCTCATTATCTGACCTCCGAAACAATAGCATCCCGGTTTGCTGCAAAATGACATCAAGGCAAATGCACCTGGCAGACAGGAAGTGGAGACAGAGCCGACTGCTCAGGTGTGAGTAGAAATGCAGAAATGTCTGAACATAGTGTATATACACATCACCGAATTGTGGAGTTACTTTTGAAGTTATTTTTGTATACTGTATCAAAGATGCAAACCTGATAGTTAAGCCCAAATCCTCAGTTAAGCCAGAATAGGTGAGCAGTGTGAAATATTCTTTACATGTTGACTCATGTTTTATTCACTGAATTCAGACGACCCACCACACCATATGATATGCTCAATGGCGACACTTGATTAACTTCTAGATTAATGTCCCTCTAGATGAATACACAGTGGAAGGCTACTTGTTGATTTCTATTCCTTTAAAATAAAAATAAAAACTTCACCAGCATTACAAATGGTTAGAAGAAATCCAAAACAATGTAATATGCTAAATATAAATATCCAAAAAATATCCAACAATAAATAAATACATTACTGTTTCAAGTAAAATATGACCTAGTTTGTTTTAAATGGTCAAAATAGTCCTGGATACACTCTTTTGTAAGGTGCTGTGTTCATTTTAAAACCCTGAAGCATATGTCAAATTTAACTGAGGGAGATTAGGTATTTGTTTTGCCCTGTTAAAAGTAAGTGGATTTATTGCGGAACAGATCTAAGAGAAAAGCTCTCAGTGAGAGCTGTGTCGACATAGAGCCAGAGGCTACTGAGAAGGCCTCATTCATATATCACAGCCTGCATCAGAAACAAAAAAGGCTTTATTTTTATGCTAATTGAACTTATCATGGAAAGATGCATGGCATGGAAGCAATGCCACATGCTTTCAAAGACAAAATTAAGTACACATCAAACATCATTAGAACTAGGGATGTTAATGATTAACCCCCTGAGGTCCGTGCTTAGCTCAGAGCAGCTTTGTGATTTTGGTGTGGTCTGATATTTATCTACATTTCATCAACTTAACACACACTTACTCCAAAGTGTTTGATATTTTTATTTGAAGGACAATCACAGCTACATTTATATTCCATCAATAGTTTGGTCAGTATCATATGCAGCTTGTAAATAGATCTACAAACACACAAGTTATAAAGAGTAAATTTTTCTGCCGTCACAAAAGTTGTGAAAGCACACACTAAAGTATAGTGATGAATTGTTTTGCCAATATGCGTTTGTTCATCAAGGTCTTGGTTATGTAAGGATGTCAAAATAGTTTAGCACATCTGAGATCTAAATAGCTAAAAACCTGTGTTTATCAGAACTGGTCAAATTTATTTCAGGCTGTGGGAGGGCTATATGCTAATATCCTGAATATTCATGATCCACACCTGAGGGTTGTCCACACCTGTAAGATCTGTCAGATGGGCCATCTCTCTCTCAATGGCCATCAGACAAAGACAAAAGCCAGAGTCTGTTTGGCAGTGGGCACAGGCACATGATCAAAAGTAGCCCGTTTTCTGGGTTTAAGATATATATTTATCTTTAAACGTCTGTAGGAAAACTAAAGCAAAATCCGTGTCTGCGAAGACACAGAAAGACAAAACAAACCAAAATAACCAACGATCAGGAACAAACAAAGTAAAACGGTAAATCCAAAATGTATCCAAAAACTCGGAATAAACTAAACACTGGGAATCTAAACAACAATAAGCACACACAAACAAACAAGTTCTCGAGAGGCAAGAAACATTAATCACAATAGGTAGGCTACTATCAAGCTAAGCTAGATAATGTCCAAGCGCCGAAACAGAGAATGCCAGCTGGTTAAATATCCTCCCGTTAATTATTCACATCAGTTCGCAATGATTCTGATTATTTCCATATAGCGTCACAAGACGCGGAATTCATATATTTTCACGAGTATTTGAAAACATGGGAAATAAAATAAATATCAGCATACAGTCTGTTGCTGGCAGATCACAACCGTAAACACAGACAAGATGCGATATAATCGGGACATTGTTTACTTTTATTGCCCCACGCCCCTCCCGAGACTAGAGTTACCATGTCAATAGAAGGGGGACGGTACTTCCAGTCAACCTCATTTAAAAATCTCATATTATTTGCCAGGGGTTAAGGTTTTGATGACTGATTAATCGCAACGTTAGAAAAGAATTTGATCGATCAAGCATATCAAATTAATTGATGACTGATTAATCACGTTAAGAATTTGACATCGGAGTTATCCAATAGCACAAACTCAAACTAGTGAGTGTAATATTATTGCTTTGAAACAACAGTTAAAACCTTGCTTTGATTTGATAAAATAGTTAAAATATTTGTTGATTTTATCAAAACAATTTTGTTATATTTTGTATTGCTAATATTTCACGACAAAGCGTGGTCTCTTGAAACAATTTGAAATCAACGAAACAAAACAACTTTTGAGGGACATTATACTTTTCCACAGATTGGAAAGTCAATGGAGGAAGATTCCTCAGACTGGCAAAGTAGGCATGACAGGATTTATGCAACCCTGGGACATCGGTCTCGGAATGAAGCGGTTTCACTAACTTAATTTTTTGCACCAACGTTCGGACAGTCCTTTTCATTTCAAAATAAATAGGCCTACTGAAAGGTGTTTAATTTCCTTCATAATTCTTATTGTTTTATGCTGTTAAAATAGGCCCGTGTCTCAAAAGTTTGAATAAAGATTTGATTGAGGAAAAAAACACACATTTTGTATTCTCAATCATACCCTACATTTTGCTGTTTTAAAAAAAAGATTAATCAATCAAAGTGGGCGATGATCGAGCAGGGAAATTTCTTAAAATTAGCATCCTGTCACGGTTCCACGTATTCATGCCACATTTTATGTTTCATTCATGTCACGTTTCATTTCATTTCATGTCTTGTCATTTCATGTTACGTTTCTGTTAATGTTTAAAGCATACACTTTTACATGTTCTTTCCGCAAATCTTGCGTTCATGCTTTCTCTCTCTCGCTGTCGCTCACGCTTCCTCATTGTTTCTAACCCCTTGTCTGATTACTAACTTACTAATGATTAGATAGGTTTATTGTTTCTGCTAGCACGATTGGCAATTTAGTAACTCTAATTGCCGACGTGCTGGAGATTTACTAATTACTAACTCGCTAACCATGTGTATTCATGTTTCCTTTCGTTTCTAGCTCATGTTCTCAAGCTAAATGTCTGCACCTGTCTACACCTCCATATAAGCTCAGTGTTTTTGTCACGTCCTTGCAAAATTGTTGCCTAGTTTTCTATTGCACTCTTGAGCATTTTCATTGTCTGATTTCTTGTTACGACCCAAGCCTGTTATTGACCATTGTTACTGCCTGCCGTTTTTGTTACCACTGCCTGTTTAGACCACAAGTTTTTGCCTGCTGTCCTTTGTCCCTTTGCCCCGCGGAGCAGACTTTGGTCTTGACTCTTGCACCGTCCCTGACTACGAGCCTGCCTACCGTCCTCCTGTACCTCTGCCCCGCTGACAGCTACTCTGGTTTGTTTTGGATTTTTGCATGGTTTACCGAGTTCGAGACTGCCTTCTCCCTTGGTACTGTACTTTGGTTATTGGCTTGATTTTTTGGTTATCGGACTTTGCTTTTGTTTTGACTACGTCTCCTGAACATTCCTCTAATAAAGCCCTTGCGGGTCTTTATTTTACGTCTTTGTTTCTGAGTCGTGCATTTCGGGTCCAACCCTCACGCACCCATCTCACATCCCTAATTATAACATATTCACATTTAAATACAGACATTTGCCCATGTTACATTGCATCGCTGTAATTACAGTAAAGTTGCACAAGGTGTGTAGTTTGTACATTTCAAATACTTTGTCATCAATATTATCTTCTTTAAACAAATACCCCCCCCAAAAAACACTCGATTAGCCTTGTAGAAATCAGCATCCTTTCCTATCAAGGGAACTGTGTTATTGGAAAATGTCCCCCCTGGTCTGTCTAAAGGCATGTTTACACAGCTTTCATTTGTGACCAATTCCCGACACAGTGAGCGTCACCTCAGCGTGACGTTGATTATGAGGCTTGTAGGAAACAAACCAAAGAATAGAAAAAAATAAATCAGCAGAAAACCTGCATTTATTTAGTTCCGCAGACTTATGCGATGATGTGTCTGGGGGCAAAAAGCCCAGCATGACAGCAGAGTGATTTTTATTTAAAATTTTGTTTAAAAGGGACTAGACTGATATTACTTCCTTTTCCTTGGCAACCCAGTCTCACCAGATTCAAGGATCGCTGCCATAATTTCAAATACATCCCATTCTAAACCCATTTCTGCCTTTTACCAAGTCTTTACCCACTTGTTTATTGGCCAGTTTGAATAACCAAAGGACTGGGTAAAGACTGTGATTGCAACCTCACATTGATACTGTATGACATTGATACCTGCATGGCTTAGAAGTTAATTGGCAAGATCAATTAAAATAGAACATTGGAACCTGAGATGTACTCCAAGTACTCAGAGCTAAATATATGCTCACTGAAAAATCGAATTAATAGTTAACTCTTTGCTAGTCATGCAAGCATAAGAAAATTTGAGTTTGATCACTGCAGACAAGAAAAATTTTACTACAGATATCATGGGCGTGCTTTAAAATTAATGTAATGGGTAACAAGGTCAAATGTGAACCAGGTAAAATCTGTCTGTTGTCTCCCAGAGCCTGTACACATTGACGTTGTTTTCATTTACATTTCACCGGTCCTTTCTCTCAAGCAAACTATAAAACATCCCCAAATACTCCTCAATGTATTTTCAGAAAATACTTTTAATAGCCATTTGTCCACGATTCATTTGTTTTATATCTGCACAAAATGTATCTGCGGACACACTTTTTTCATATACACAATTTGTATTGGGGGAAGGTAATAAGAGAGACTCAGAAATATGAAACTGGGTGGTTTTTGGCAGGGCTTTGTACATGCTTGTTATTCTGCAGTCTCTTCTGACTGTACTGGAAATAATTGGATGAGTAGAGTGCAATTACACAGCATGAAGTTTACCAATGTAACAAGGAAACTGAAAATCCTAGTGGTTGTTACATAGTGTAACGACATGTGTATACTTACACAATGATAACTAACATGTAACAGTGCTGGCCATGTTTTACATGTGTAGTTAAGAACACCGCTACCTCTCGTTACATATTTCTTATATTGCAGTTGCTTAGTAATAACAGCTTGTTACCAATGTAGTTGGTACAATGTAGATACACAGGTATAGGTGCAACTTAATGTAAAGTGTTAACCATCATCCAATAATGTACTAAATGTTATTGTACTAAACTTTTAATATTTCACACAACAAAAACCTGTGTGCATACATGTATATATATATTTTTTAAACATGTATCTTATACAATTTTACAGGTGTAGAGACAGTCTCATTCAAATGTACTGAACCATGCCTTAATAGTGCAAAGTTAAAATACTTTGAACTACTTAGTTGAATACAGATTGCATTTTAAAATAGACATTTATTAAATAACTTGCTTCAGAGTGAGGTGAAATGCAGAACATCCATAAACATTGTGTGTTTGAGGATTTATCTGTATGTTGACCAAATTCAGACAGTCCTAATACAAATCCCCTGTTCCCCTGCCCAACCCATGTAAAAGCAAACACCTTTATTGCACGACCACAGCTATTTTCCATGAAACTAGAAATTACACAACTGCCCAGGTGTGTTTTCGCTACCATCCTTCTATGCTACCGACCAAACTAGAGACCTTAACCTATTCAAGCTTAGCAAAAGGGGGGATTTGATTGAGGTTTTAAATTCATGAAAGTGATTAACAAATTGAACTACCAAAGATTTTTCAGGTTTGAGTTCAGTTAGCAAACCAAGAGGGAAGGAACTTACTTAAGGGTAAATTGCAAACTGATATCAGGCAAGTTTTTTTTACACAGAGAGATGTCAATGCATGGAACAGCTTGCCAGGTCTTGTAGTAGAAGCAGCGAGGCTTGGGAGTATTGAAGTCCAGGCTGGATGCAGTACTGGATATTCTCTAGACTGTAGGTCAATCATGAGACTAGAACTGCCTGCTCTCATTATGTATTCTTATATTCTTATGTTCTATTGTTCATTGGTGGCTGGTGGGCTGTTAACCTGAGGAGGCAAGAGGGGGAGTTGGGGGACAACAGGCCTTTGGTGGGCAACTCACTTTTCATAAGTTGCCAGTCTAAAAGATGGATTTGCAATCAAGGCACATATAATTTACAGCCAAATCTATCATTTACCCTTATTTATAATATTAGAATCCTTATTTAAAGTTATGTATCAATGAACCATTTAAGTGGCCTCACTCACTATTACTGATTTCACAGAATCAGCCGCATAATATTATAAAGGAAGGGACTCAAATATTAAATGGACAGTGCTATTATTCAATCCCCTGTAAGACATGGAATGATTTTTTAGGGTGATATGTTGGCCCCCAGATGGCACAATGGTAAAGGCACTTGGCTGGAGTGCAGGTTATCCACTGCAGTCGGTGTTCAATCCCAATTGGCTGTCCGCCCCAGGGGAAGGGGGAGGAAAGCTGGCATAAGCTTGCCGTGTATAAGAGTGGCTCTGTGTGTACCAGAGGTACAGTCAACAACTTGGCGGATTCCATTTCGGAGGAGGCGGTTCATCGCCTTTGTCACGGCCGATCCCAGAGCTGTGGCAGTGACCTTGTAGTACGAGGGGGTAGTTAACATAGAAAGAGGATACAATTGGCTACTAAATTGGGAAAAAATCTTAAACAAAATAAATAAAATTATAAAAATGATTACTGAGCTCTTAGTAAAAAAAACAAAAAAACATGAGCCTCCAGTATTTGATACATACATATTGCAAATGACAGGCAAGTCTGAGATTGCCTCTGATATTTACCTTTCGGTCAATAGTGGTCACTGTTTCTGCCACAATTTATGACAAAAAAAACACAATAATGATCCCTTCTCTGCTCTTGTGTGTTTGTCATTGTTTAATTCATTTTAATTATTGCTCTTTAAACATAATCTATAATTCTGAGGAGACGGTGCCTACCTGGAGAATCCTCCACTGATATTTATTAACTTTGAAGAACTATATTACAGAGTTATATATAGTTCTCATCAGTTATTGTTTTACATGGCTCTGCACTACATTAATATATCATACATATTCAGAAATGCAGGCCTGGATTCCATCACCATCTGACTCACTCAACTGACTCACAATTAAATATTCACAAACAGTTCGGTGAGTTCAGTTACAAACATTACCGTTCCAAACTTTGTGAATACAAACATAACACTTGCATTCAAGTCAAAGTTAAGGACAAATGTTGATTGAAACCAGGCCTTTGTCAGCACAGGTTTCTTTAGGCCATAATTTGGCATGCCATCTCTCCTCTTTTGAATAAGACTCCCCACCGCTACCCCACTGTCACTGAGGACCTAAGCAGCCTTGTTGTGATATATAGGACCAACAACTCAACAATATATAGTGGCAACAGCTTGTGCAATGCCTTACATGTGTACAATAACATTTTAAAATCAATTCTAAATTTCATCGCCAACCAGTGTAGGGAGGCCAGCACTGAAGTGATATGAGATGTGCATTTAGTTCTTGTTAAAAGCCTAGCAGCAGAATTCTGAATGATCTGAAGGCAAACCAGAGACTTTTGGTTAATATCTGAAAATAAAGCATTCCAATAGTCTAAGCATGATGAAACAAAGGCATGTATAATTCTCTCTGCATCCTCAAATTACAAAACTGATCTTATTTTTGAAATATTTCCAAGATGGTAAAAACATGACTGAGAAAACTTTTTTGTGTGCTGTTCAAAATTTAAATTTGAGTCAAAGTCTTTACTACAGGTTTGATATTAGCCGTTAATGAGCCCAGGCTTGACTGAATTTGTCTGGCGATGGGCAGGGGGCCAATGACAAGAACCTCAGTTTTGTCCAGATTCAACTGTAGAAAGTTACTGGACGTCCAGTTATTAATGTCAGCAATACAGCCATGTAAAATAGCCAGCTTATTAAAATCGTTAGGTGTAATTGATAGATACAGCTAAGTATCATCAGCGTAGCAATGAAAGGAAATTCCATGCCGGTGAATGATCTGGCCTAAGAGTAACATATATAGAGAGAACAATATCGGCCCGAGAATTGAGCCCTGCAGTACACTGGAGGAGGTAGCTGCAGTGGAGGAAACATAATCCCCAATGGACACTGAGAACTTTCTGTTTGACAGGTAGGATGAAAACCACTCCAGCACAGTCCCCGAGATACCAACGGAATTTCTCAGTCTATCAATTAAAATAGAATGATAAATAGTATCAAATAGTATCAGATCCAGCAACACCAGCACAATACAGTCAGAGTCAGCATTCATCAAAAGGTCATTTACTTAGACACTTTTAAGGTCTTTTGAGGGATGATTTACCCTCTTAAGGCCACATTATAAGATAAATGGCTATAAAAGCCATATTCACATCCCAAAGGGTCATTTATCAACTGTGGGTACAAACAGATTTCATGTTAAATTATTTGTGGGAGCTTTTATACACAAAGTGCAATATAAAAAAATAAATTAGGTTTGATCAGGGCCCTCAATCAAGACCATGATCAGTTGAATCAGCTGTTTTAGTGCTGGGCTAGAACAAAAACCTGTATCCACACCGATACTTCTTGGATAAGATTGGAGACCCCTGGTGTAGAGCAAGAAAGGACTGGAACAAGGCACAGCAATATCTTCCCATGAGTTAAATACGGTGAATCTAAGAATTTGTACATTGAGTTTGCCTCTTTAATCAATCAAGCATGGAAACATGTTGAAGGATATTCTATTAGCCTTGAAATACTGGGTCAAGAGATTGCAGCACTTTTTAAAAAGAATTCACACCTGATCACTCCGTATGTGAGTGCCAGAGGACCAAGGTTAAGGTTTCTATTTTCACAGGGGTAATCCATCTTGGTGGCTAATTTAATGAATTCGTGATAGCTCTTAACACTGTTTAAGCATGAGCAATTTCTAACAGGAAACAAAAAAAATAACAGATCCCCTCCAAGTGATTGTGAGACACAAAAACCTGCTTGAATTAAAGATAGTGACAGCATGACCGACTGTAGACTCTGGTCTGGCTTAAATCAACATTTGTCCTTAACTTTGATAACAATTAAATGCATTTTTATTTCTTCATAAACACAATTTGATGATCTAAAAATTTTTTTTACAAAAATAGTTTTTCCAGTAAAAAAAAGTCAATGTTTAGGACAAATATTGATTGAACTCTTGGACATAAGTACTTGTTTGTTGCCACATGAGGTTGTTGCTACTGTGGTTCATCCAAGAATAACCAAGCACAGTAAACACACCCTTCATGCATCTTTCTCCAAAGACGCATCAGCCTGGTATTGGTCCAGGTATATAGTGTTACCACTATATACAGGCAACTGACAAAATGAAGGAATGCTTGAGTAAATGAGGGATACAAAGTGTATTGAAAGCAAGTGCTTCCATACAGTTGTGGTTCCTGAGTTAATTATGCAGTTAACATCACATCATATTTAGGGTCATATATAAAAATGTTGGGCAGACCCAGTTGGCCATTATACTGGCTACCATGACTAGAAGAAGAGATCTTAATAACTTTGAAAGAGGGGTGATTGTTGGGGCACGTTTGGCAGGAGCTTCAGTGACGAAGACTGCTCAATTTCCTGATGTTCCAAGAGAAACAATGGCTAAGGTGATGTTGGCATGGAAGTCTGAGGGAAAAACAAGGGGTAACTGTGGTTTAAAGTGCATACTTCTCGACCGTGATGTAGATGGATGTATAGAAAGATGGAGAAAGGCATCTTTCATATGTAGAATGAGATTTTCTTAACATGACAAAATTGTGTCATATTTTCTTACATCTACAAATGATCTGAAATTGTCAATAAATGTAATTTTTTTTCTCTGTGCTTAAATTCAATACTGACTTAATATTCATGTAAATATCCCTTAATCTCATCTGGGAAGTTTTAAGTTAAAAGTGTAGCCTATTCTTTGAAATGATTCAGGTGATTTTAAGCCACTTATTTTCATTTACATTCTCTAATGTGACAAGGAATGAGATGGGTACGTGAGCCACAATTGAGAGGAAGCTTTGCGATTGCTCGCCAAGAGATTATTCAATTAATTAGCAGTCTTATTAATTAAGCAGAACAAATGAAAACAGGTGGTGACCAATAGTCAGTTTAACCCCCTATCCGTCACCCTCTATTTTGTGATTTCACGCCTATTTGGACATACTCAAATAGCATGTGGACACAACTATTGTCCAAAAAAACGATACTTCTAGACCCAAGGACTCATGAACTAGAGGCCTTTTAGTGAGTGTTGTCACTGGTGGTCTCCAAGTGTTGCACATTTTTATTTATTAGTCAAATCAGTGACACTGGAATACATACTAAAATGTTTTTATGACTATAAAACCTGTTTCTATCACCCAAACCACTATGGATTGTTATTTAGCTCAAAAACAGGTACTAATGTGATCTACAAAGTGTTTACTGTGTCCAACTGGCACAATTCACTTCTGTGACACTGAGAATCACACTACATGTTGTTGACTATGGACAGACACACCAAATTCAAACCAAAGAATTTGATAGCAACAACAGTTTTTTTTAACAATGGTAAAAAAGTAACCAACAGGCATTTACCATTATCAACAAAAAAAAAAAAAAAAAGCAACAGCTGTCAAAATTAGCAAAATAAAGAAAATATATCAAAATATTGCATGAATATAAATAATATATAATTATAATCATAATATATTATATACGAATAATATAACAAATTTGTTTAGCCAAGACAAAATTGCACTTGGCAATTGGCAATTGTCTTCCCTCATTGCACAAAACTATTTACAGTGCCAGTTAGTGTTCTTTAGTCAGGCAACAGGTTGGTTGGTTGTGCCAGTCATTGAAGCAATGTCTGTCACAGGACATAAACTTGATAGGTGTCTTTTGGTGAGCTGGTACTTCCGCCTACTAGCTGACTGGTAGCTACTCACCGATCATAAACAGGATCCTGGCCCTTTTGGTATTGTAAAACCAAATAATGCATCCAAATAAACTAAGAGAAAAATATAAACAGTTTTGCAAAACTGTGAAGTCTGTGCATACTGTTCAAGCATGTGTCTTCATTAGCACATTCATTATAGTAAATGCAAGCCAAAGGAAACCTTATATCGTTTTAAAGGATAACCCATTGGCTAGAACCATAGACAAATTTCAGCATGTATGGAGGGAAATAGTGTCAATTATGCCCCTGGATCATGCCACATGATTATATTACTGGTGGTGCTGGTTGCCAACCTGGGGTAGCTGTTTACCCAATACTTATCAGAGAATGACGCGTATGGGCTTATTTTGTAAAAAAGATTTACCATCGCGAGGATACAAAACTTTCCTACGTGAAACATACTCACATATCTCGTAGACCCAGGAGAATGACATATTTTCTGTTGTTAGCAATATGAAGCGCATAGAAATCATTCAATCTTCCTTGATTTGCATGCATATTTGACAAAACAGACTCACTATGTTTGTTCGTTAGACCCTAACGGTGATCAGGATGCCCACATTTTCAAAAATCTGTCATACTTTTGGGACTTCTACACTTCATCAAAGAAGCAGCTTTTCTTCAAGAGTACCCTGCCTTGAATTGGGACGGGGTTTCTTTTGCGATCACAGTGGACATGAATTTGCATGCATTGTTGAAAAGACGAGATTCCACCCGATCTGTGCATATGACACATATCCATATTTTCACTGGTACAGTATGAGCATCAGGAATTATATTTCTATTTATGCTTGCAGGGTTCAGACAGAGACTATTACAAAATACAGTTGTATATGTATGGCTAGTCATTTAAAACATCTTGGTTATTGTTGCTTGTTAAAATAAAACTTTAAAAACAAAAACACGTTGTTATTATACCTTAATATTATACACAATATTTCAGTGTTAAATCACAAGATGGATGCTTTGACAGCACCACAATTGCAATGTCAGTGGAAATTATGGTAGAAAACTGGTATTTCCTTTTGGTTTATACAACTTCTGGTTTAAGCTAAGATTATATGGTCTGATGAGACCAAGATTTAAATGTTTGGCCACAACGTTAAGTGCCATGTGCAATCCTAACACTGTGCATTATCCCAAGAACTCTATCCCTACTATGCAACATGTTGGCAGGAGCCTAATGCTATGGGGATACTTCTCTGCTTTTGGGACTGGAAAACTTTGAGGGATAGAAAAAATAGAGGGAAACATGAATGGAGCAAGATATAGCACATTTTGGAGGAAAACCTGCAACCTGCAAGAGACCTGGGACCTTTTATGGGAAGCTTTATATTCTAGCAGGACAATAACCCAAAGTATACAGCAAAAGTCACATTGGAGTGGTTTAATAACAAAAAAATGAATGTCCCGGAGTGGCCTAGTCAAATCTCAATCCCATTGGCAATCTGTGGAACGATTGCTGTTCACCAACAGTCGCCATCCGACCTGATGGAGCTTGAGCTATTTTGTAAAGAAGAATAGGTGAAAATGTGAAAAATGTGGGTGAATACTTTTTATACCCATTGTATATAGAGTATATACTACATTGCCTGTATGAACTGCAGGAATGCATTGATGCCATTGATCTGTGATGAAATGACTTGGCTGATGACATGGAACATGCTTGATTATTGTTTGTGGGCTTAATTTTCAATCTTATGGTTACCGATATACCTTTTCTTTGTGAAGAAACTGTGGAATCACTTGCGATATTCCGCAGGAGACTCCCAACCCACCTTTTCAGACTCCAATACCACTAAATTCTGTACATCTAGCCAGTTGTCATCACCACTGCCTACATGTTTATTACTGCTTTTTGTATATGTATACTTGTTTAAAACTTCCTCCTTCCTGGTGTGACAGGTATGCTGTGCAGCTGCCAACAATGATGTCTATCACTGTATTACTGCACTGATCTCTTGCGCGAACAATGATTGATCATACCATGTATTAATGCACATCTTGTAAGTCGCTCTGGATAAGAGCGTCTGCTAAATGCATAAAATGTAAAATGTAAAAATGTAAATGTATTTTGGCTAGATAATAATGTATTTAAATATTATATGATTACTATAGTAGTTGCTATAGTATTATTCAATAGTATGGATCATTTTCATAATTTCCCCCTATCAAGGACTTAACAACTGGTATTGTTCATGGTTACCACTGTACTAAGACCAGGATTTTGGTGGAGCAATCTTCAGATCCCTTAAATCTTAAAATTCCACTTCGGCCATGTGGTTGCACCAAACTACACACCCAATCAACTAACAAAGTCCCCTTTCCACCAACCCAGGGCAAATGCTAAAAAAACAGGGATGATAATTACAACAAAGTCGCAAATGTACTTTCACTTCTCCGCCCTCTCCAAAATATCAATAGGCCCTTGCAACAGCTGCATTGGTGAGGGGATTTGTGTGCCCTCAAAATAGAGCCCACTGTGTTATACATGCACAATACACTTGCAGCAAGTCAAAAATGCACAACCTTACACATGCAAATATAATCAAATGGCTCATACTATGATTTATTTAATGAGTATATTGTGTGACATGATTACTTTGCAGTCTATTAAAACTGGTGAGAACAAATCTGGCAGCAATTTGCACACCAATCAAAAATGTTGGTAAAGCATACTTCTAGGAGCATTGCAAAATCTCACTGGCATTACGAAACTAAAGAAACCTTTAAATGCCTGTGCAGAGCATATGGTAAATACAATTCACAATCTTCTTGTTCGTAATTGATGAATAATCATTCATGTAATTGATCCCATTATTTAAGAAATTGTCCAGCATGCATAATGGGATCCAAAACAAAAATAGGAAAGTAATGTTTATTTAATAATAAACTTCAGAGTGGATTTACAGGTTCACATATGCACACACTAACACACACACACACACACACACACACACACACACACACACACACACACACACACACACACACACAGATTCACATATTTACGATATAACAACATGTATTGTAACTTACAATACTTGTACAATACTTATACAATATCTAGCCTTTTGGATCATTATATGCCAATGAGTTATTCATAAACATTCATGTATATGCCTAGCCTTGCTGTATAGGGAAGGGAGACCAGCATCATGTTGGTCTGTACCTCTACATTGAGCTCTATTTCCAGTTCTGGCAAATATTTGGTGAATCAATAAGATAGCTGTTTATTTGATATATTCTCGTATTCTTGTAGTCATGTAGTGTTGTGATATAGTGCACATGATTCATTATACATTTGAAAACCACAATATCCAGGTTTCCATCAGGTTCACTATCACTATAAGAGTTCATGTGCATACATTTTTAGGCTCTCATGCCAGAATGCTTGAAAGCCTCTTCTTGTAGTCCTCTTTATTTATTCCTCTTTCTTTCTGTCTTTCCAGATCCCATCAAAATCTGGTACATTTATTGGGCATGCCCAGCCACTCAATAGGATTAATAAACCCAATTTTTGCTATTTTTGCATTTAACCATTTTCTGTTAATAGTGTGGTACTGATTGGATTGTGCAGGTACATTTTAAAAATTGTTTTGAATGTAAAGATCATGAAACTAGAAGCCTGACCATGTACAAGTTTGATGGTTTAGTGTTACATTTATTATACAGCATTAATCTTCACACATGAGTAGAAGTTCTTAGAAGTTCCACGAAGTAAGAATTCTAAAATAAAATGTCAAAGGGGGTGAATACTTTGTATACCCATTGTACTTGGGAAAAAATACTGTAATTAATTTCCTTGTTATTAAAATATGATGCTGGGTGACATGCCATTTAAGAACCTTATATCTTGTCAACCAACTCTTGTCACTGTTCTCAAAAGAGACTGCTGTTTTTCATAGAAAACTTTATAATTCTCTTTTTTGTCTCTCAGTGTTTGAGGAATTTAATTGGTGCTGTGAGGTCATTTACGACAGTGGCAGTACACTTTTGCAGCATAAACAGTGAGTTTAATATGTGCTGCCACACAATGTAGCATTAAAAGCACTTACATATATTTAGGAACTGATATATGCATCTTAATTTTACATATTTAAGATAATATTGACAATTATGGGCTTGTGATATTATATTGCCACATAAAGTCAATAAAACGCACAGCTAATTCTCAAGAGGAGCGAAGATTTCTGAGTTCATGATGTTAGGTGTGATTATCTGACACAATAAAAGGCCTTGGCTTTTTAGCTGTAGATCTTCACCGAAAGCTTGACTTCTTTACAGACCCACATTTCACCGCACTGCAATTTAACAGAGAACCTATAATAATGGCAAATTACAGGTGGCTTATGAGGTGCTGACTGTTTCTCAGAAAAATGCCACATAGATCAGCTCCCATATATCCTCAGGCTGTCAGAGGACAGCATGAATCAAAAATGTTGGGCTCAGCTGGACAATTTTTTCTCTTAATTTGGGGTCTTGCACAATGTCTGCTTTTCAAAGATCCCGACACACAGCCTTGTTTTCGTCACAAAGGATGTGTCGTTTTTCTGTGCAGCGGATTGCTTTTTATTGTACCTTCAAGGCTTCAACATGCTCCCACCCTTGGGGACCCACATAGCCTGTGGTTGTTCTCTGCAATATCAAGGCAACAGTGAAGTGCTTGCCATGTTTCTTTACTATCCAGGGATGTTATTTATTTATTATTCTTTTGTGGACAGATAGAAAAGCGTTTTTGTCACTGTATCTCAGGATTTCATGTTCTTCTCTGTCACGAATGCCTGCAGTGCCAGACTGATGGTGGTAATGGGTGTGAGCTGGGAGTGCGCTTCAGGTTCACCACTCTCACACACCCCTCCCCTTGGGGAAATGTAGCAATGGCCTGATCCGCTGCTGCCCCTCAGCAGAAGCTAGGACAGGAACCCCTGATCGAGGCTGGTGGGATGTGAACAGAACAGACCCACCGCAATCTTGCCAGCAGAGTGGCGCCACAGAGCTCGGTAGCATCACTCCACAGCAAGAGGGAATCGTAGGCAAGCAGATTAGACCAATAACAACTGAGATTCCGCCACCACAGACTGTGCCTCCATTGCATCTCAGCAGGTTGCCATGTGCCATGGAAATCTTTGCACGCCAGATAAGGCCCTGGCACAGCTTGTATGCCATGCACATCTGGGGCACCCTTGTGCCAATGTGGTGGTCGCAGAATGGAATCTTTGAATGGTTCAAACCCGAGTTGAGAGTTCCTGGCCGGACCCCTACACTTAATTTGAAGTTCAAACATACTGAACATTGATCCAGTAAATTACACATTCATCCACAAGTGCAGTCTTCCAGAACATACCTGTTTTGTTATATTTGTAGATGGTTTGTTTATTTGGATTTTGTGTCCATGCCTTTTAAATCATTTTAATATAGTCAGAGGTGTATCTGATATTGGTGCAGGATTCTTTTGACCTTCTGTTGGGTTTTGAGGGTGTTTTCTGTTTTAATATTCAGAGGATAGCCCTGGGGTGATCTCAGCTATATTTCAACAAAGCAAAGTAGAATAACTGATGTTGGGGAGGACAAGAACTTCCCATATCCATGCCGACTCTCCCCAAACAATCCAAAGCAGCAAATTATATATATAAATTACCGAGGGAATTAACTTTTACATACAGTATTTCAACAATAACTACAGAGTAAAAAGAAGCAGCAACTGACTACATACTTCTGGTCTGTGCTCTCCCTACTTGACAGAGGAGGTTTCTACAATGGGCCTTGCCATGCAATTACAGTTGGCTATTAACAATATTTAGGAAAAAATAAACAATGGATAAAAATAAAAAACCTAAGAGCCATCTTCTGTATTCACTATTAAGCAATTTTCACCATACAAGCATATATAAAATATGCAAATATTATTTTGAACTTAAAAATGTATAGGTAAGTACATGAAGGGCTCTGGCATGTCTATTATGGTGTGGGGTTGTGCAAGAATGGTGTTGAATCTCTCCAATAGAGTTCCAGACACTTGTAGAATCTATGGCAAGGTGCATTTAAGCTGTTCTGGTGGCTCGTGTTTGCCCATTGCTCTATTATGACACTTTATGTTGGTGTTTCCTTTATTTTAGCAGTTACCTGTATCTTAACCATCTCCTCCAATATGAATTTACACACCGCTGTCTCTTTGACATTCATGTATTTGGGAAACTGGGAAGGGTGGTCCAACCAAATGATCATGAGCTAATTCTAAATGTTGCTGCTTACAAAACCCATTTAATATTCAAAAATTGAATTTACCACCTCAGAAAACTGGCAGCAATGAAATTCTGTGAGCTAGGCTTAACTCCATACCAGTTTTTCATCTCCCTGACACAGGGAAGGTCATATGCACTGCTCTTGTTGGAAACAAAATGTAGTTTACAGGAAAATCATTACAGTTGGAACTGTAATTAATTGTAACCTTTCTTGGGGGGAAATGCAATAGTATTAAAATTAACCCCAGGGAAAGTGATTGGTTGGATGAACCATTGGGCCAATGGACACTACGAGTATGATTTGTAAATGCTTGATACAGTGTGCCAAACACTTTCCTTGGTTTTTACTTCCTCATAGAGGTACCCTAGGTACCCATGAAAAGTAATTTGAGTAAAAAGAAAGAGTAAAATGAAAATAAGTAATTTTATAAACTGAGTTTATCTTCTCAGTTGTACAGGCTAATGTAGACTAAAGTTCTCGATGGAATTAGTAGAAATGAAAGGCTTCCAATATTCAATAATTTATCCCAGAAAAAGATCTTAAATGTATGCTGAGAGATTCAATAAGTTCTGTTTTAAAGGTATTCTTATGCTACATGATAAGATTAAGTTAAAGTTTCAGCACAATTACAGTAATGTGATTCCTTTCAAGGGGAACAATGGCTCCGCACAGCAAGATGCTGATTTTACAGGCAGCTTTAAATTTCCCTGGAATAAGATTTTGCGAGGGGGGGGGGAATAAGCATGTCAATCATACTTGTCAGGATTCCAGTTCCCCTGGTGCCTCTGTGGACACTTCTGCTCTGCCAGCCTCTTATCGTTGAAGAACAGAGAGTGCTCTGGTTGTTTGTCGCGAAAAATGAACCAAATAAACAAATTCAGTAATTCAATCAAGCCTGGGAGTTACAGGAGGGCCTGGGACAGAGAGGGCCCATGGAATGCAGAAAGCACTTTTGGAATCTGCAAAGCACCTGACACAGACTCCATAGAGACCTTCTGTTTTGCTCAGGGCCACGAGAAAGAGCCAGAATCATAAGTTCTTCCTCCGTGCTTGACATTAAAAATAAGGTCAATATTTGAAACATTTTGGTCAAGAAGGTGGCAAGGAGGGGTGGGCAAGGAGGGCTGTTTCTGGATTACATGCCAACTTCCTCTTTTAATAATTTAATTTAAGCCCAATCATTTACGTAATCTGACATTTTTGCAAAATTGCTTGTGAAGATTAAGACTTCTTGTGCCCCTATATGGAACATTTACTGTGATCTAATCTAAGAGTGGAACAGCATTGGTGTATTGGGGCAATATAATTTGTCCTGTTCAAAACAAAGTAGGTGCTAGATGCGAGATAGTTGCTTGTGGTTGGTTTATGGAAAGGTAGTCTAATTTGACCTGTTCTAGATGAAGCAGGGGCAAAAATATAAAAACTTCACTATTGACAGTCGTGTCCTGTGTCAAACATGTTATTGCCATTTGTGTGACCCTCAATTCAGAGCTGTCCAACAGGGCAGCAATTTTCAATTATGGCAGTTTGTTGTGGCGAGACTCCAGAGGTGTGAGATAACGGCGCAGTTTACATAAATGAGTCACCATCTTAAACAAAAGACAAACGGCTTCCGGGATCTGGCTTGGTGCGATTATCTTGCCACTTTTGAAGTTTCCCCCTGATTTGCGTTGTTTATTTATTCATGCTCTCCATTTTCAAAAATCACCATGGGGTGTCCTTCTGGAATGATTGGAGCACAGTGTGAAACTATGTTGGAGTGGGGAATTAGATTTGTAAGCTATGCTCAACATACTTCTTACAAAAAAAAAAGATCAGAGTTCTGTAGAATGGGAGGCTGGGAATAAGGATTCTTGAGGAGGACATCACAGATTGTTAGTGCTGTTTCAGAAACAGAGGGCTGTTCTCTGAAAAATGGTCAAAAGTTTACCTTACAATTATTGTTTAAGGTTTATTTTCTAACTGGAGCTTTGAAATACATTTTTAGTTTTCTGGGAAAAATAAGCAAATAGAAATGGAAACCTTGAGAAAGCATTTTTACTGAATGTATCAAGTGCACAAGTAAATTGCCATTGAAGGGAGATTCATACCAAGATTAATTTATTGTTTCTTCACAAATACGTCAAGCAAGTTGATTTTTATCCTCGCTGAACTTGCAAACTGAAACACTTGCATTTGTAAGTCAAATTTTGATTGAATCCAGGCCTTAGTTTCTCCAGCTGAACACCTTTCCTGGATTGTATTTAATCTCAGAACAGCCTTACCCTACGTGCCTTTTACGTTTTAAGATCCACGCACATCTACACAATTTCTTTATTTTTTCATGTTTCTTTTTAATATTTGATATATTTTTTGTATTACAGAAACTTCAGCATTTGCTAAACCCCTTTGAGGTTGCGTCAAAGCCAGTGGGATACCCAAATGTGCTTTGAGGAATTATTATAAATGCTAATTGGAGTATCTAAAGGCAATTGTTGTTGCAGGATAATGTGGATTACCGCCATTAACAAAGGATTAGGGGGCAGTTGATGCATTTTGAGTCTTTTATAGGATTAGTTACATTTCTCAGTTGGAAAGGTAGTTATTTTATATGTTAATTCCCAGCAGTTTCTGTATCCCCCAATAAAATATTGTTTATATTAGTCAAATAAACATTTATGCACAATTTAAGTTCACCAAAATGACTCAAAACTGTTCAGAGCTAAAGGAGTATCGTCAGCTTTAGTCTGAGAAAGATGTTATTGTTGACCCACGCTAGCTAGCTAGTAGTGGGTATTAGCAATGTGTTGTTTACTGCACCTGCCTCTCAGCAAGCTAGCTATCCACAATAAATCACAGTAAGGAACTGAATTTTGGTGACCAACAGGGTGGAACAATCTAAATAAAAGGCTGGAATTATTATAGTTTGCTTAAACAGGCTTGTCTGCTTCACCTCTGTTGTAACATCATCTAGTGGTCATGGTGTGTACTTTAGCTTAGTGCATTAGTTCTATTGCAGTCAAATTACAGTCAGTCCTCCACAGGCATCAATTTTACCACCCTCAATGGATGGATGTGGCTAAGCTACGCCAAAAAATTGGCCTTAATTGTTCGCTATCTGCTTATGTTCCAGCTTCCTGGTCTTTGAACTACACCTGTGGCTTGTTTAAAGTGGTAGGCACTGTTATGTTTTACATTGAACAAAGGAAGTCACTCTGAAAATAAAACATATTTTATTGCAGATAATCTATGTTTCTGTACACTATATTAATAATATAGACTTAAAATACCTACAAAATGATAAAATATTAACAATAAAAATTGTATTTTATACTTTTATATGCTTTATACTTTATATACTTATATATGCAACTGAATATAGTTCACTCCTTGTAATTGTATGTGTAAATCAATTTAAATCATTCACTATCGCATTATCAGCTTATCGGATCTAGTACTATATTTAGCTACTCACTTTTTCCATTGTGGCATAACGTGAAGGATGTTGCTCCAGTGGAATGCAAGGTTTGACGTGTTCCCTCCTCTGGCCATTACATGTTTCCCACATTCTCTACAGATGGGAGATCCATTCTCAACAATACAATATTTTTTTATGAATCCAAAGTGCTTTTTGGGGGATATAATTAATCACTACAGACTGCCTTCATATCGGAATCAGCGTCGGACATCGCAAGTTTTATAAAGGACTGCAAATAGATATTTATGCCTTGTAGCTAACTAGCTAATAACAGCTATACTACACAAGTACAGTAGATAGTCTGTGTAGCCCAAATTCAGATACTTCTGAAATCAATATACAGTATGTCCTTTTATTCTCCATACACACTCCCCTAAGATCTCCCCAGCTTTCTCCAGCTCACTCAAGTTAAAATGGTAAGGAAGTCAGTTGAGACCATTGGAAAACATTTGTATTAATCTCAGGATTTCTACAATATTTATATATCTACAACTTATTAAGAGAGTCCACCCACAGTCTTGCGATGATTGCTTAGCGTTTCCATCTTTCCATCTTTCCATCAACTGGAAAACCTGCATCTTTTCTGGCACATACACTGGACACTAGACGCCTCTCCGGTCTCCTTCCTCTCCTTACCTGCACACTTCTGGGTTGAGATATAGTTGCACTTCTGGGTTGAGATATGGTTGTACTCTAGTTAGAGGCAACCCTGCAACATGCTCAGGGTCACGTAAGTGTATCCGCCTGAAAAGAAGCAGGTTTCCATCTAACATGATGCTAATGTGGAAGCCATCTATGCTTGCCAGACATAATGCAATTTCTGCTGTGTTAACTCTTGATCAAAATAATAACAGATACTACTCTGATTAATTGTATTCTCTGCTGTAAATCACAAGCTATCAGTCCAAGGCAATGAGGGGACTTAAACCACACCATAATAGACCTGCCAGAGCCCTTCATTTACTCAAGTGTTTTGTTTATTTTGACAATTACAATTACAATAAGATATGTACAATGCCCTCTGAAATTATTGGCACCCTTGGTAAACATGAGCAAAAAAGGTTATGTTGTCTTTGTTGTTCATCAGCTTGATTTTGCACTCAAAATATGAGAGAAATCGAACCTTTAATTTATTATTAAAGTTTTATTCAAATAAATTATTTAAAGAAAAGAAAAATCCATATCAAAAAATGTAACATTTTCTCAAAAACGTTATAGCCTTTTTTTGCTCATCTTCACCAAAGGTGCCAATAATTCTGGAGGGCACTGTATGTCATAATTTGTAGAAAACAGTACTTAGGTAATGTTGAAATCATGAGATTAAAAGTTTTCTGATAGCCTCAACTTTGTAGAATGGACTGCCTCCCGATAATAGAATTGTGCAGTCTCTCTCACTGTCTTCCAGAAACATACCTTTGAATACACGCTTTGTTACTTTGCATCTGTCCCATTTTTGTACCTTTTCATTTGCTTTCAAATATCCTATTTGTCCCAATAAGACATATTCCTAAATTGATTGTCATTTTTTTATAGAAATTTGCCTTCATGGCAATGACATATTTTGTAAAGAAACGAGAATTCACATGTATATAGCCAGTTTGGATACATTGCATAAAAATACATGATACAATTTGCAATACCATATCATTACAATCATAAAATTATCAATATATATATAAAAAAAATAAACAAGGTCATAATTTATATGTCAACCTATTTAATTAATAAAAAATAACAAATTCGAATAAAGAGGTTTACTCCAGTTTAGCTGGATGCATCACCCAGGAGGCCCAAAACTCTAAGCAAGTGATTACAAAAAACATTTTTAGCACTGACGGTGATCTCATCAAAGTAAATAGTAATAATAATAATAATCTAATCTAATATCTCCATAAAATGATAATTGTGCAAGTAACAGGGACATGAAGGACTTTTTTCCCCTCCTGCACCATGGCTGACATTCAGCAATCGGAGTACTGCAATCAACTGTGAACTTTGTTGGAAGCACTATCTCACGGCTACCTACGCAGTTAATTAGCTCTTGTTTATTTGTTTTGTTTGTTTTTAAAGTTTCACTTTTAGCATTGTCCTTTCTCATTTAATTCTTAATTTCCCTTTGTCTTTATTACTGGCTGTCATACCAACTACTAATTATCTAAATAGATTACATCAAGAGTATTCTTTACCTGTGAATGCGGCCCTTGTCGCTGCGGCTTCCCTGCAATCGGCATGGCTGCCATTGAGCTCTCCGAGATCAGATCTGAGCTGCTGTCAATTGAGAAACTGATAGAGGCGCTCCTACATCGACAGGCCTGGCTAGCTAGATATTATCGAACAGGCCCCTGTGATTATTGAATTGTATCCCTCTGTTCACACTGTGATTGTCCACGTGGATACAAATTACGTCATGTCAAGGCAATCATCGAAACTTCAGGATGAATTTGAGTCACTGACAGTAGAAAGCCTTGGAAAAAACTGCTTTCTATCCAGCCCAATCCCGAACCTGAAGAACGGTTCTGAACATTTCAGCCGCCTCTACAGCCTGCACCTCTGGCTGCAGAATTTCTGCAGTGCCACAGGATATGGATTTATTAACCATTTTGATTCCTTCTGGAATAGAGCGGATTTATACAGAAGGGACGGTATTCAACCTAATGGTAACGGGGTAAAGCATCTTATTTCTAAGATTAGGCCATTTTTATTTACTTATTCTTATTGACTTGCACCTCAGTATGGCCTCATCCAAGATAGTCCCTCTGTTCAAAATGGTCCCAGTCACAATTCTCATACTATAGCTACTACTTGCAAAAGGGGTCATGCGTTTGATGTTGAAATTAAATCTATTTTTACAACTTGTATTCATCCACCCTTCAGATCTGGGAGCTGTAACCCACAGAACCTTATTTAAGTAAAGCTCAGTACACCCTCCAACTTACCTTGACAGAATGTTATCTCTAACAAGTATTTTATCATTAATGATTGTATTATATCGTTTAACTTAGATTTATTTTTTCTTACTGAGACTTTGACTCATTTTATTGAAGCCTGTCCACCTGATTATAATTGTATTAGCGTACCTTGAGAATCTGGCCGTGGTGGAGGCATTACTGTTATTTATAAAAATCAAAGTGTTCTTCTATATCAGCTGATCAATTTTCCACCTTCGAGATGCCTATGTTCATGATCTATGGCTACAATGATCCAGTTCTCTGCGTAGTGGTTTATCGGCCTCCTAGACCTAGCAGTGGTTTCTTTTCAGAATTCTCAGAATTTGTATCTTCCCTAGTGTTGAATCATGATCAAGTTATTTTAGCAGGTGACTTCAACTTCCATGTCGACGTCCCATCAGACTTGCTTGCTGGTGAATTCTTGAATCTTACGGAGTCCTTCAATTTTGTGCAGCATGTATCTGGACCTACGCATAACCATGGTCATACCCTGGATCTTGTTTTTACTCTTGAGCCTAAATAACCTCATGACAAAGGTGTCCAGTGTTTCTGACCATTATTATGTAACTTGTCAATCTATGTTATTCATACTGTCAAAAGACTTATTTTTCACTCTCGCATCATTAACCAGCAGACAGCTTCCAAGTTTTCCGCTGGTTTTATCAGCCATGGTGGAAACTTAACGCATTCCTTTTCTACAGATGAGCTTTTAAATAAATTCAATAATGTCTGTCTGACTACTCTAGATGTAATTGCGCCTTTTAAAACTAGGCTAAAACCTGTTGTAAAAATGTCCCCTTGGATAAATGATCATATCCGCAGCTTAAAAAGAGACTGTAGGAAGATTGAACGGAAATGGATGAATACAAAATTGCAAGTACACTACCTGCTAATTAAGGATTCTTTAACCTCCTATAATCAAGCAATTAAAGATGTGAGAGCTAAGTACTTCTCTGATTTGATCGCTGCCTATAAAAATAATTCTAGGTTCCTTTTTAACACGATTGATCGCCTTGTGAATCCTGTACCTGCCGCTGTTTCATCCCATGCTGAGTGTGAAAGGTTTTTATCCTTTTTTGTTGAGAAGGTTGATTATATTAGATATAAGACCACCTATATTCAGGTCTACTGCCCTCATCCTAATTTACTGAACTCCTTTAGGCCCATCTCGCTGCTGGATCTTATTGATATTGTGTCTCACATGAAACCCTCCTCTAGTCCCTTAAACATTATTCCACCTAGTCTTTTTAAACAGGTTACCTACTCCTACTACTCCTCCTACCTACTCTCCATTTTGAATAGCTCTCTCTCATCTGGCTGTGTTCCGGATAGCTTCAAGATGGCAAGTGTCCAGTCTATTCTTAAAAAACCTAACCTCGATGTTTCAGACATGAATAATTATAGACTGATTTCAAAACTACCGTTTATCTCCAAAATCCTGGAGAAAGTGGTATCTAAACAACTCCTTGAGGTAGTAGAAAATAACAATATATTTGAAAATTTTCAGTCTGGTTTTAGGCGCCATCACAGTTCAGAAACCTTAAGAACAATTTACAGCTCTTTGCAATGTATTACTGCAATGACAACCAGCATACACAGTGGGCCCCCAGACCTGAGTTAGGAAATACTGGTTTAGACTATCCCATGCATGTTACACAGTGTAGTTCCCGTGCATGATATAAATATCACACAAGTATGCAAGGAAACACTATGGATCATTGCAGCATACCTTTATTTCCTAGTACACAGCATCATGTTAAGGCAGGTTTTAAAGTACCGTACTAATGCAGGTTTAGCTGCATATTAAGTTTAGGGAAACTCGATTGCAGTGTACAATGGGAGGTGCGTATCAGCTGATTCGCAGCAAATCTACTTGTCCTGTAAGATCTGCTTAGTTTTTGTGCGCCACTACAAATTCAAAAGGATATGCCATTTGATAGGAGTTTTAATATTTGATGTGAGCTACCTATTTTTTATTCCAGAAGGTTCTGCAAATGCAATGACTATAGTAGAGTCTAAATATATATAAATCAAACAAAATGAATTTCAAATGTTTAAATATTATTTCTAAACTTTCTGCTGAATGAACTGTGATACAGAATGCAATGTTTCCCGGTCTTATTTCCCAAATGTTGTCAGTCACGACTCACATAAATTCAGTGATTACCACAATTCATTATTGCTTCTATCAGTGTGTCATTTGAAACTGTGGTAATTATGAGTGGATGCATCAGGAAACCAGTTAATATATGTGAAGGAACAACTGTTATTAATAACAACAATATAACTTTAATATATTGTTGTTATCATTCATGCTGCTTGGACCCTACGTATGGTCAGCAGGCTGTTGAGAATCCTAATGTGACAAGCACATGCACTGCATAAAGCTTTATAAAGCATGGAAATGATGGTGGTGATTGGTAGAATGGTTTGTCATCCCAAACCAGTGTTTGTTAATCAATGGAATAAAAGCAATGGTAATTTAACTCATTGGGAACCTAATTATTGTTCAAATTCTTAAATGACCATGTTTTCATTCAAATGAAATAATGTGAGTACAGTAGTTTAATGGCATTGCGTGTAACCCACAGCCAACCATTTGGATTAATAATGACCACGTCCAGTGGTTACAACGTTTGACGCTGGCCACAGAGACCGGGGTTCGATTCCCCATCGCACCAGAGTTGGCTCTGGGAATGCCACGGGGGCGGCAATTGGATGTCCGTGGGGGGGGATTGACATGAGCGGGTGTAATTGGATAACAAACAAAATAACAAAATAACAAAATTTCCTTTAAATAGGTTTTCTTTGAATCAATGCCATAGTTCTTAAAATACCAATTTAATACTTTAATACTTTAAAACTGAATTTAACCTAGTAGAACAATTTTGAAGACATGGACAAGTACATCATACATATATATATATATGTTCTTTTTAATGAACCAAGATAGAGTTTTAAGTTTATACTTCATGAAAAAACAAACATAGGAGTTGTGACTATCGAATATTTTTCTATATAAACAGCACCTATTCTCTTGTAAAACCTGGTCAGCAACAGGTTTAGGTAATACACAACTAAAAGTATCCTAAAGGTGGTGTTTAAAGCGCACAGCAATCAGGATCAATAGAAGACTAGACTAACAAGTTCAAGAGCACACTGCAATGGGGACTAAGGCAGCTTGGACTCGATCTTTTTCTACATCCGGTAAATATGGAAAGTCTTGAGAAAAACCTGTGCTAGTCTGTAACTAAAGGGGCACTGGAATCGAGCCGGTATAATTTTTACAATTAAATGACAAAGTGACATATACTCTTCCCTCAGGAAATATGCACACTACTTCAAATTAGTTGAAAAGATTAAGGGAGCAATTCAATCTGTGCCCTGGGATAAAACAGTTTGTACCAGGAATAGATCTATTATAGCTATAAGAAAGCACCTGATTAGCGTACACAAAACGGTGTGTTATCACGAAGAATTAATTTTATACAGATGAAACAAATACATTTGAGGCTGAGTTGCTAAGAGCTGAACCAAATGAGAACAAGATTGTTTCAATATGTTCGGTACTTGGTCTCCTAATTACTTGGAAAAAGTTTTGTTGTTTCTTTTATAGATTGCTGCTGCAGACCTAGCTTGTTTATTTGAGAACTTTTTGATCTCATTAAGGATATTGGTTTAATTTCATTCACTTAAGTATTGAATGCAAAAAAGACAGCCATTTTGTGAACATGCTGAGACATCCTTGTCCCAATGTACCAGAGTGCCCAAATTAGTTGCTGCTGGCCTAATTTATTGTTCAATACAGACAGTCAATGCTCCAGGGAACTTCCGCAGAAATCATTTGTTACAGAGACTTGATAATCTATTGGCAGTTGCTGCTAGTTTGGTGTCATGCTGATTAAAATGCTTTCTGTTCAATGTAAATTTTAAAGTGTACAATATTAATTTCTGTGCATTTTTTTCAAAGATGCATTTTGATTCACACTATTAGAGATGTCAATGCTGTTCGCTACTGTGCTGATCTACTGTGAATTGTATTTTATGGATTAATACATGTAATATGCAGATTGCTATGCAGATCTCAAGTCATTAGTTACTTTTCTCAAGGGTATAGCTGTGGTGTTTCCTTGGAAATGTTATTGGAAAGATGTGTGCGTGTGTCTGTGTGCACGTGCATGATTTTTAAACCAACTATTTGATAGGTGTGTATTTGATGGTGTGTATTATCCTGATATACACTACTGTACAGTATATAAGATGAATGTACACCCATGGCCAAACGTTTTGAGAATGACACAAATATTAATTTTCACAAAGTCTGCTGCCTCAGTTTTTATGATGGCAATTTGCATATACTCCAGAATGTTATGAAGAGTGATCAGATGAATTGCAATTAATTGCAAAGTCCCTCTTTGCCATGAAAATGAACTTAATCCCAAAAAAAACATTTACACTGCATTTCAGCCCTGCCACAAAAGGAATAGCTGACATCATGTCAGTGATTCTCTCATTAACACAGGTGAGAGTGTTGATGAGGACAAGGCTGAAGATCACTCTGTCATGCTGATTGAGTTAGAATAACAGACTGGAAGCTTTAAAAGGAGGGTGGTGCTTGAAATCATTGTTCTTCCTCTGTTAACCATGGTTACCTGCAAGTAAACACATGCAGTCATCATTGCTTTGCACAAAAAGGGCTTCACAGGCAAGGATATTGCTGCTAGTAAGATTGCACCTAAATCAACCATTTATCGGATCATCAAGAACTTCAACTCACTCATTCCTATACAGATGACCTCCCAAAATGGCACAGTTACAGACAGAATACACAATTCTTCAACTTCAAGGAGAGAGGTTCAATTGTTGTGAAGAAGGCTTCAGGGCGCCCAAGAAAGTCCAGCAAGCGCCAGGACCGTCTCCTAAAGTTGATTCAGCTGCGGGATCGGGGCACCACCAGTGCTTGGCAGGAATGGCAGCAGGCAGGTGTGAGTGCATCTGCACGCACAGTGAGGCGAAGACTTTTGGAGGATGGCCTGGTGTCAAGAAGGGCAGCAAAGAAGCCACTTCTCTCCAGGTAAAACATCAGGGACAGACTGATATTCTGCAAAAGGTACAGGGATTGGACTGCTGAGGACTGGGGTAAAGTCATTTTCTCTGATGAATCCCCTTTCCGATTATTTGGGGTATCCGGAAAAAAGCTTGTCCGGAGAAGAAAAGGTGAGCGCTACCATCAGTCCTGTGTCATGCCAACAGTAAAGCATCCTGAGACCATTCATGTGTGGGGTTGCTTCTCAGCCAAGGGAGTGGGCTCACTCACAATTTTGCCTAAGAACACAGCCATGAATAAAGAATGGTACCTAAACATCCTCAGAGAGCAACTTCTCCCAACCATCCAAGAACAGTTTGGTGACGAACAATGCCTTTTCCAGCATGATGGAGCACCTTGCCATAAGGCAAAAGTGATAACTAAGTGGCTCGGGGAACAAAACATCAAAATTTGGGGTCCATGGCCAGGAAACTCCCCAGACCTTAATCCCATTGAGAACTTGTGGTCAATCCTCAAGTGGCGGGTGGACAAACAAAACCCCACAAATTCTGACAAACTCCAAGCATTGATTATGCAAGAATGGGCTGCCATCAGTCCAGATGTGGCCCAGAAGTTAATTGACAGCATGCCAGGGCGAATTGCAGAGGTCTTGAAAAAGAAGGGTCAACACTGCAAATATTGACTCTTTGCATAAACTTAATGTAATTGTCAATAAAAGCCTTTGACACTTGTGAAATGCTTGTAATTATACTTCAGTATACCATAGTAACATCATAAAATGTAGGTGGTATGCCTGTTCCATGTATTCATGTATTAATGTACTGTCTATGCACTTTGATGTAGTAATAATGTTGCCTATTGCACTATCCCTCTATTGCCCTAGTACACTATCTGTGTGTTTTCACTGAGTGATTAACTGTACTGCAGCAACACCAAACATTCCTGCACACGTAAGTGTGAATGGCAATATAGTAGGGCTGTCCCCGACTAAAACAAATCTTGGTCGACCAACAGTCGTCCATTTTTTCAGATTGGTCTAAACTTTTTTTTTCTATATGACACACCCTATTTGTTTTAATAAATACAACTACATGCACACTGCGCTTGTCACATGTTTTATAACTTTCTTAAGTGAATGACACAAATGACTAACAATAGGCTAATAACTTTATGGAGCCGTAGTTCAAGATTACTTGAAAGGAAAAAAAACGTCTTCATGCTGCCCTTGCAGATTCTGCCGTTGCACTTGTGAAGTTGCGGTATGGCCACATAATAGGCTGATGCTTTTATTTGACCACAACCATAACACATTCTAACTAACCAGGTTGGTCTCATTGGGATTTTAAATCTCTTTTTCAAAAAAATTGGCTAACAAACGAATGATCACACATAGCCTAATGTCTTAAATTGTAGCCTAAAGCTGAATATAAAGTGGCTATATAGCCTATCGAAAATAACTTACTCGAGTCGGAGACCATCCGATGGCCTACTTCCCCAGTTGTTTCATGTTATGGCACAGGAACACTAGCTTGTCCACATTTTTTGGCAAAAGGCTGCTCCTCGTTCTATTAACGATAAACCCTGCCTTGGAAAACGCACTTGCAAAGTTTACATTCCACTTTTTTTGGATCGACCACAATTAAAACGAAATGCTGCCATACTCCACATTTTTTCTTTGACATTATGTTCTTAGGTTATATCGAAATGAGTAATTAAAGTATGCCTATATCACTAATCTTAACTGTAGGCAAATCTTAGGCTACAATTAAAATGCACATTCGCGTGCCTAAAACAAGAAGTATACAATATAGGCTACATGAAAGGGGGTGTTACGCATGTTAGTTATAAATATATAAACTATACAATTAGCAAAACACATTTATTATAACACATATTATAAAATGTTACTTTTATTAGTTTTGCTGAATTATTCACAACATTACTATTACCTTAACTGCCTAATATAATTGAAAGAGAACATATATAGGCCTAGCTATGTTAAGAGTGAAGGACTGTCACTGCCATACTCCAGAATGGATTATTCTACTGACAAACGTGCCGAACTCTGCCGCGAATCTAGGTGTCTCATGCTTCGTGGAGAATATATATATATATATATATATACTGTATATATATATTTTTTTCCCACAACTGCTCAACCAAAACAAATCTCGGTCGACCAACAGCCCATCGACCAAACAAGCGACCAGTCGACTAAATGGGGTCAGCCCTACAATACAGCAACTTCTGATTCGGATATACTGCGTTTGGATACTATGTTACAATTTGTTAAAGCATGGTGTACTATATAAAATCAGGTAAACATTGCCAATCATTGATGCCATTACCATGAAATGATAAGACTATTCATTGAGGCACATTCCTGAAAAATGATCAAGAAATAGTTTTAAAATTGTCCCTATACATATTTAGTTTCATCTTTCAAAGATATGTATCTGTTCTCATACTGTCATTAAATGCATCTATCTCTCTCTCTCTCTCAGGTATTTCTCTATTCAAATCTTGTGTATGTATATATATTAAATCCTGATGCTATATGACCTAAAATGGTTCCACTTGAATTACTGTCTTTGCCCAATGCCTGTAAGACAGTGCTTTTTAAATGAAGGATGTCACTGACTTATATGCATAAAAATGTACTGATGTGAATAGAGACAA
Source organism: Aldrovandia affinis (assembly GCA_029706075.1). NCBI lineage: Eukaryota > Metazoa > Chordata > Actinopteri > Notacanthiformes > Halosauridae > Aldrovandia > Aldrovandia affinis. Next base: position 1,235,038 of record JAINUG010000233.1, read on the forward strand.
ATGGATAGATGGATATCTTTTGACATTAGCTAAATTACCAGTTTAACCACAGCACCATACAAGCCTTCCCACCATGACAGAATTTGAATTTCTTCTGCCCTTGAGAGAGCATCAGAGAGTGCAGCTATGTTTAGAGAGATCCAGCTGGATCAGCACTTCAGCACGTTAATTTAGCATTGCGCTCAAACCCCACATGCCAGGCAGGGAAACACTAATAAAGAAATAGTAAAAGACAGCCTGTCTTTTCTCTAAACTCCCCTGGGGGAAATGACATGACAAGAGAGGTAAAATCATATTCTAAATCTGATTACCTCATCCCATCACTTTCCCACCCCTCCCCTCAGAGATCAAGAAAACACTATGGGCAATGAGACTATCAGAGCCCACCTACACGTGGCTCACCCAGTGAATTGTGGATTGTCTCTTATGAGCCTCTTTAGTTCCCTTATAAAAATGAAACAACAAATTCTGTTGATGTGAAAAGTGCTATAAATCAGAGCAGAACAGAACATTCCCTGCTAGAGCTTTTTTACATTACATTATTTATTTATTCAGCAGGCTCCCTTATCGTACATTATATAATTATCCATTTCCATGGCTGGATGTTCACTAGCCGATTCAGGTTATGTACCCCATCCAGGATTTGAATCTACAAAATTATGGTTTTGAGTCCACGTTCTCTAAAGCACAATTGCCATCCAAGCCAACAAGGCAAATGTGGAGGGCCTCTATAAGCATCTCTAATTATTCTCTCTAATGCCAGTTTGAAGAATGATTGTTAATGCAGTCTTTATGGAAAATTGCTCAAATTCTGACATTTCTGTTTAAATGTACAGTACACCTAAACTCCCAATCTCCCAACTACAAACCACGACTTACATTGTTCTGTCTTCACATGACTTTAAGCTCAGTCTTTTTCTCATCAGAGAATAGCTCATCAACCCATGTCAGAGATCTGTACAACTATAAATTACCTCATTTTTACCTGTTCAGGCATGTGGTAGTTACAGAAAATGAATTTGGACAAAAGTTATTTCACCTAAGAGTTGGTTTGTGAAGCAAGCAGCTCCCTGAAAATTACACCAGGATTAATAAATGTAATGGCACTGGCATATACATCTTTTAACCACTATCTAATGCTAAGGATTATGTGATGGTATGGCAAGTAGGGCAGTTTGTTCTGCCACCAGGACATTTGTTAAGTCTATTTGCTGAGTGATATTCACACATTTAAATGTACTGTACACCTAAACTCCCAATCTCCCAACTACAAACCACAACTTACATTGTTCCATCTTCACATGACTTTAAGCTCAGTGTTTTTCTCATCAGAGAATAGCTCATCAACCCATGTCAGAGATCTGTACAACTATAAATTACCTCATTTTTACCTGTTCAGGCATGTGGTAGTTACAGAAAATGAATTTGGACAAAAGTTATTTCACCTTAGAGTTGGTTTGCGAAGCAAGCAGCTCCCCGAAGATTTCACCAGGATTAATGAATGTAATGGCACTGGAATATACATATTTTAACCACTACCTAATGCTAAGGATTATGTGATGGTATGGCAAATAGGGGAGTTTGTTCTGCCACCAGGACATTTGTCAACCTATTTGCTGAGTGATATTCACACATTATACAGCATTTCCCTACATATGCTTAACATAGTCATGACATATGATCACAAGACAAATATATACTACCAACACCTTTGAAATAGGTTTCCATTAATATTGGCTTGACAGGATTTTCCTCGCTCCCGCAGTGCTTAGACGCCTTGTAAAGCACCAATAAGTGGACCCCACACAGTAAGGATTCAATATAGATTGTCAACAATTCTTTCACTCCAGATCCTGATACATATTGAGTTATTTGGGCAGTATCAAAAAATGTCTCCAAAATCTAATTTCTTGTTCAAAGAAGACAAATATTCTGTGAAACCTATCAGCACAGTTTACGAGCCACATAAAGGGGAATTAAATTGCATGTAGACAGTAGTTTTACAGAACCATTTGTATATATTATCTGTCTCAGTATTTATCATATGCAGTCACTGAGGTGTTTTGTAATAAGAAAACATTACTGATAAAATTATAAAGCAATCAGAAACACATTAAAGACAGCAATACAATGTTTAACTAAATACTGTTTAATTTGAATGATTAGTCGTCTGTCTTTTGTTGTAGCTCGACCATAAGGACAACATATTTATTCCAGGGCATGTGCAGGGGCTTATAGGCTACCTTTATCAGTAAATTGGCTGTTCTCTATTACATGGGCATCTCTATTCTGTATTAAATATTCGAACATATCTAGTTAGGGAGTTATAAATGCATAATATTATAGCAGAACCAGCACAAGAAACATTATGTACCTTTAACATCCCCAAACATTGCATTATAATTTTATTTAAAACCTGAACCATCTGAACAAGTATATAGGTGATAAAACCTGTTTGAAAAGCACGGCGGTACCAATCTTCTGAAAAATAACAATGAATGAAAATAAGGAACGCACCCACCTGTACCAATCCAACCCTTTGTCGTAGTGTCTGTCAAAGAAATGGGGCTCATTCCCAACTGCCCTAACGTCGGGGTGGACCCTTAAAGCTTCTAAGAGAGCCCTGGTTCCTCCTTTCTTCACCCCTATAATGATGGCTTGGGGCAACTTTTTCTCCCCATAATCCGAGGTGCAATTCACCCCCCTGCTGAGTCCGTTGTCCGTGGCGCTAATTTCCCGGCGCTCACTCTCTGGAACAGTATTCTGAGCCCCTGCCATCGTTTTAGTCGGATGTGTTTGTGTTCTGATCCACTCCACTGTTTGTTCGGTTTCCACATTATCTTCTCGGTTGACCGCGGAGACTGCGTATCCAGCAACCGTCTGCTCAGTTGGGGTCTTTTCTGCCAGCTCCTCGCCAAAATAACCCTGAGACGGGGTGGAATAAAGTTTCTCCCTAATCGTCAGGAAAGTTGTCTCCACTGTCACTAGCCTCCCTTGGTACACGTAATTTTCTTGCAATGGGAACTGTAACGAGTTGTAACAGCTCATCAAGCTATAAAACAGATAGGTGATAGAGAGGGAGAGGGTAAACATGAATAAGATCTTCCGAGGCACTTTAGAGGTGAAAACTGAAGTACTGGACCAAAATGCCATCTCTGATAGCAGTAATCCCCTCAGAGAAGTGGCCAGACATGTTTTCACCCCAAATCTTGCATGGACACGCAACAATAACAATCTGTCACTATCAGCACTGCTCCTTAAAAAATTGCTGGACCCCACTCACCTTAAAAAATATAAAGCTAGCAAATGCGCGGGTCGGGCCAGAAGAAATCAGATCGTTAAAATTCTGAAGGAAATCGCCTGGTTTTCTTAAATATCGATTTATTATTTCAACGCTGACAGCCTTTGTCACAATTTATATGACCGGATTTTTAGATTAGACATGCGGCGGTCTGGTATCCCTCTGAATAAGCAGCCCAATTTGCAATGGGCCGCGCGTGATTGAAGAAGTCCTGACATTTTACAGAGAAAATACAAGAAATTGGCAAAGTCTACGAAGTCGCGCGCAAGGCACGTCTTCAATCCCGTGCTGTTTCTTTCCTTTTATTTGAAATCCAGTCCCGTCCCCGCACCACGGATATGCAGAACATTAGTTTCACATTTTCCATTTACGAATTCGCTGAGTCTTTATTCCAAACACGATTGTGAAATTCAAATAGGCTTCCCACACCCCGTTGGTTATCTGCGAACTTTATGCGGATGAACGTGAGTGCCCTCTGTATCATATTCATTGACTCTAGTTGAGAGAGCTGCCTGTTGACCTAATGCCTTTTGTTGATTGGCGGACAAGACATGCGCATCAGCAGTATGAGCTCATCTGAACACAAGTACTGTAAAGAACAGCACGCACTGTCACACACAGGGCTACTACCGCTGGATTTATGTTTCCGGAATCTCGGTTATGGCAGTGATAATATTTCGAAACGGAAAATCATCGTCTTCAAAGGTCTAAATCAGACTAATCAAATGTAAGACATTGATCAATATCACAGCATTAAAGCTTGATGGTATGATAGGCTACTATATGAGAAGGCTTGCATTAGTTATGTTAATTTCTCAAGTGTAATAATCTTCTAGCTACGTGGAACCATGTTAAATGATAATGATATAAATTGTAGCCTAATAATGAATGTGTATATATGCTTTGTGAAAATTAATTATACAGTGTATATCCCATTTTTCGCACTATCAATAAAATAAAAGTAGTGTATGCAAATCAGTTTTGTAGCTAGCCCCAAACACCCGAAGCCTGTCACTGAGATATTGGTTTGAATTTTGTAATAAAAACACACTGAGTCACGACAGGAATTTTCATAATAATTAGGCTATCTCGAACGTAAAAAAACATTACAATATATGGCAACCAATGGCAAGCATTGTTGAACTGTCAATCGTCTAATATACGACTGAGGTGTTCAAATAGGCTTATGAGTAGTTTACACAGCGATATTAATTATAACATTGTTCCATTAAAAATAACATTTATTTTGAAAACTTAAGAAGTAGTTACACAGAAAGAAAAAACGATCTGTTGCTGATCAAGAAATGGAAAATAAAGCAAACTAAACTCACTAAACTCAGCCAATGTTTACATTTATATGGAACTAAAGTCGCAAAATAACATGAAGAGACGCTATTTGTGACATTTCTTACATTTCACTTCTAAAGGATATGCCATTTATATTAATATTGTTGTGTTGTCAAAAGTAGTACAACTGTTAATATGTGTTGTGCTTTGAACAAAGCTCAATCCTGCGCTCTGCTGGTCTATTGAAGAACTTGATTTCAAATGAATTTTCACAAAGTACATACAGGATAAGAAAAATAAATAAAGGGCTGCAGTACTCAAATCGTACCCTAAATATACACAAGGCATTTACAGAAAAGTGAAATATTTTATAGATTGCTAAGTAATGTATCAAGCACCAAACTTCTCTGTCGCGTTTCACCCTTTTAAATGCTGATGACGCTTAAATGTAATTTATTAGCCTATGAAACGTTTTTTATTAGAGGGCCTGAAAAGACATGCAATTTTATTCCACGTGCATTTTAATCGATCGTGTGATTTAAATGGGCTCCTGTTGTCTTATTGACAGCAAGGAGTCGTGTTGTACTAATACAGAATCAAATACGTGGTGATATTTCCCAATGTTTTACGATTAGCGTAATAGTTGTCAGGATCCACGTGGCAAAATGCTGTATTATATTGTAAGAAATATCTGGTTATCTCATTTCTATTAGGAGCCTAGGGGGGCGCGCACACACACATACACACACACAAACAATGCAAGCGTAAACACCAATGATTTATGCAGCGTTAATGATGAGAAAACACCTATGCCAACATACAAGCTAAATCTATGTATGTATCTGGTTTATAAAATGAGTGTATTCATTAACATAGCATATCAGGTAAGCAGAAAGTCAAAGATTCTCTCCGTTATAACCTATGATACAAGCAAAAATAAATGCTATTTTTAGAACGTGGAGTTAAACCAAGCACATTGTAGATGCATAGTTTTAATGTTATTTTGTCAGTGTCAAAAATGTGTATATCAGCGATGTGTATGAAAATGTCAAAACCCATCAATCTTTTCCTATTTTTTCCTTGAATTGCTGCATTTTGGTGGATTATAGTATGAGTTATAATTCTTAAATGCTACTGTTGATGTTGACGTTTTCCGGGAATATGGCTTTCAGTGACTCCGTTTCTCTGAGATGCCAGTGTCCTACAGAAAGGCTATTGTAATTAACCCTGTCATATTGCCATTCAAGATTGCTTCTGCTTCTAAGAGGGGGGAAGGGGGCATAATGAAAAGTGGAAAAACATTACACATGCTTGCTGCATATACAGGGAATGTACTGTAGGTACAATGCTCCCTGACAGACTATCAGAGGATGAATGTGACGGGCCAGCAAAAGCAAGCTGCAGCGAACATTGGACTTGAACTCTGTGGAGGAGTGTTCAAATGGCTGCAAAGTCTTTTTTTCTGCACAAACCCAATTTTTTCAATTTGAAGAGCTGTGGTTGGTTCTGTCATGAGATATAGCAAGACAGTTTTTGTCCTCCAACAGGATGAAAATACTGTATTCTTTCAGCAGAAGTAGCCTGACGGGGAGGGAATACTCAAAGACTTTGCTGTGCTCGATTTGTACATTCACTGACACTTTGGTAGCAAAACACAGATGTTATTCCCTGGTTGGCAAGGAAATTGTATTCTTCTGTGAATTCAGCTGAGCTCCATGATCTGTGGTCTGTCTGCACTAGCTGTGTCAGGTGTGCAGTCCTCCAGGACAGAACTCCTGAGCTCAGCTTATGGATTTCAGAGGGAAAATAAGGCAGCGGCTGGCTGCATGTTCTTTGGAAGATGCCCATGCTAGTGTGCCCCCTGTGTAATATAATTATTATGTAATGTAATTACAAACCTGGATAATAACATAACAGGTTAGGGTTAAGTTTGGAATAGGGCTAATGTATAATTACATAAAATGCTACTCCTGTACCTGTCCCTCATAAGATATAGCATATTACACACAGTAGATTTGAATGGTACATTTGTAAGTACATAAGTATATTGCCCATGTAATATAAAGTGTTATTTCTATGTTACCTGGCTCCCATAAATAATGTCATGCTTATACAAGTTCTTTACAAATATTTTAAATGAGGTGGAGATTTTACAGTATTTATTATGATTTTAGTGGATTCTGTCTGAATACAGCAACTTGCAACAGGTAGCCTATTACCACATGCTTCCATGCAGCTCAGCTGAAGGTCTTCTGTTACTTTTCTTTCTAGCCACTAAAATGACATTCTATCGCCTAATTTACTTAATAATTATATACATAATATAGGGGCTATTGGGTGGAACGTCCAGTCCAAAGTCTAACTGTATCCTTGGGCTGTATTTACAAAGCTGCTCAGAGTGAACATTTACTCCTAAGTGTGGTAAAATTATAAGAATTGTGGAAATGAACTTCTACTCCTGGAAGTAAAAATATAAGCTACAGGAAACTTCCAAAATAATGGAAACTCCAACATAAAGTGTCTTAATAGGGCATTGGGCCACCACAAGCCACCAGAACAACTTCAAAAGACCACTGCCATCAAAATAGAAATATTTCACCATAGGATTAAGGTGATCACTTAGAATGGCTCTGTATGTATTGGCATTTACCTTGCCTAAGGCCTAAACCATGCCAGGATAATGCACCACACACCATCACCGGTGCTTCCTTTTCAAGCAGCTAGAGGTACTGCTCCCCCATACCTCCAGTCCCATCACTCCCTACACCCCAGCCAGACCCCTCCGCTCCGCCTCCTCTGGCAAACTGACTGTCCCATCCTTCCGGGCGCCTGGCAGCGACTCCTCGCGGTCTTGTCTCTTCTCTGTCCTGACCCCTCGCTGGTGGAACAACCTTCCGCAATCGGTCAGGACCGCGGAATCACTTGCAATCTTCGCAAGAGACTCAAAACCCACCTTTTCAGACTCCACTACCACTGAATTCTGTACATCTAGCTAATTGTCATCACGACTGCCATTGTTCAATACTATATACCCCTGCTTACTCCATAAAAAAAAAAAAGAAGTTGAATGACTAACCTTTTCTTTGCCAGTGTTACAGGTATGGTACGCAGCTGCCTGCAATGATGTCTATCGCTGTATTACTGCACTGATCTCTTGCGCTAACTATGATTGTTCCTACCATGTATTTATGCACATCTTGTAAGTCGCTCTGGATTAGAGCGTCTGCTAAATGCTTAAAATGTAAAATGTATAACAGAACCCTTAATTTACAGTGTTTCCTTTATTTGGGCAGTTTCCTGTAGTTTCCCCATTTGTTTGAGCAAAAATATAGCTCATTATCAGTATTGTTTACTTTATACAGCTTTTTTTGTGCATTTTCATCAAGGGTGTCAATAATTCTGGACCTAAATGTACATCTACAATCCGCTAATATTTTCCTGCAGCTCATGCCACCAGCTGAAATATATCTGACCTGTTCTGTGCCTGTCTCGCTCCGTATATCACATAAACCATAAATGCCAGAAACTCAATTTTTTTTTCATCACAATTGAGTCTTCTGGAATCAGCCGCTGGACTGGAGCATGCTGACCGACCAGAACCGCCGAAGGCCCTATACCCCCCTTAGGCACACCACCTGTCACTGTCTTTGCCGCATCCGCATACAACATATTCTCTACTGTCGTTGCACCTCCTGAACATGAACAAATACCGGGGCACCCCTCAAAATAATGCCTTGTGCTTACCCCCAAATTACAGCACTTAGCCCTAACTCCTTCCCCACCCTGTCTTATGCCATGGTCACCCCCACATTTCCTATATCTCCTCCATCCCCTTCATACAGTTGCAACATGACCAAACGGTTGGCAGTTATTAACATCTCAGGGGAGGATGCATGTAAGGCTTCACCGTAAAGCTCTTTCCACTGGCACGTAGCATTCAACTGGCTAACTACCCAAGTTCCACTGGGATGTTGTTTTTACACATTGCACAGAAGATTGGCAGTATACTTGTAAATTACTGTTCGCCATTATTTTAGCATGTAGAATGTCCCTCAATTCCCCCCCCCCCAGTGTCTGTTACTTTCAATGGGTTTAATTTACTAGGTCAACCCCATTGTTATGGAACTGAAACACTGCTTAAACTCAAGGCTATCTGAAACCTTTATTTAATTGGACCCCCCTGTACCTCTGCATTATCACTAGAGCTCCTACTCCTCCTCTCTTTATATTTAATTCTCTATTCTATTTGGCTTCTCTAGCCTACTTTTTCTCGACTTAGATTTTGTTCTATAGCTAAAAACATAGCAAGGATGCCAAAGGGCATCAATCAGGCATTTTTACTGTTAGAACAAAACCTATGACCTTCTCTCTCCAACTGTCAACCAGAAATTCCCTTTCCCTAGAAAAATAAATATCCCTCACCACTCATGGTGTCAGTCAGTGCCTTATCACTTTGCGTCATTCTGCATCATTCGCATCATTTTAGGTAGCACTCGCCTCTGCCAGTGTAAAATGATACTACAATGTGGAACTGACAACAAATTTAATTTAAACAGATCTCTTTTCACCTGTTGCAAATGTAGTATTGAGTGTGTTGAGCTCATGTTTGGACTGGCCAGTTAGCCAGCACATTAGACAATTTAATTTATCAGGAATTTGGCCAGATGTAAGGACTGCTAGCTAGCTAGCTTGCTTGCTGTGGATGCCAAATAACTCTGGAGTAACTGCACATGCACTAACAAATTAAACAAGGCCTTAATGCCAGTCCTGGAACAAAAATAGCTGTATTTGAAAATGTACATATTTTCCAAATATTTGAACATCAAATATGTGTATGCTCAACTAAAGCAATTGTTTGTTCATTGATTGATTGAATATTCAAATATTTATCTCAAAAACATATATATTATTTGAAATTGTTTCAAAAATTGTTTCAAAACTGTATTACCATTACACAGGGTCGGCTCTGGCCGGGAGTGCCACCGACACTCTTCGCTGCACACAGGAGTGGCTCTGGGGTGCTGGAGTTACAGTCGACAGCATAACCAGTGCCATCTCGGAGGAGACGATACTTCGCCTTTGTCACTGCCTGTCACAGGGCTACGGCAGCGAATTATGAGAGAGGGGATTGACCTAAGAATAGCGGGAGTAATTGGCTACCAAATTGGGTGTAAATGGGTTCAAATCTGAAAACTAATTTAAAAAATGTGGGGCCTCCCGCGTGGTCCAGTGGTTACAACGTCCGACGCTGGCCACGGAGACCGGGGTTCAATTCCCCGTCTCGCCAAGTGTCGGCTCTGGCCGGGAGTGCCACCAGGGGGCGGCGATTGGCTGTCCGCCCCAGGGAGGGGGGAGGGAAGCCGACGTGACGTTCGCTGTGTAGAGTGGCCCTGTAGTACCGGGTTACGGTCGACGGCTCGGCGAGTGCCGTCTCGGAAGAGGCGTCACTTCGCCTTCGTCACTACCGGTCACAGGACTACGGCAGCGAACTCACATTACTAGGGGGGGATTGACATAAAAAATAGCGGGTCTAATTGGCTACCAAATTGGGAGAAAATGGGAGAAAATCAGAAACAAATAAAAAAAATAAAAAAAATAAAAATGTAAAAAAGGTTTGGGACCAATTATCTGTGGTCAATGATCTCCTTGGTCGAAATGGAGGAAAAGGGAAGGTTGCAATTGATGGAGCGGTACCTATGTTGTCATAGGCTTGGGTAGCTAGCTAGCCATGTTAGAAAGTGTAATGTCTGTGACACTCTGATCAAAACCAGAGCAGAGGTTCAGAGACAGTTTCAACACACCATTCCACTCATATATTAATTCTAATGTTGCGCGAAACTGGTTTTAAATAATACGTTAAAACACTTAGGGCCAGATCCTACTCATTCACAATTTGCAGTAGGATATGCCCATAAAAACAATCCAAAACAACATGGCACGCTCACAAGTCTGGATCACGCCGAGAAATGGATACACAGCAACCAGGCACAAGTAGTGAGCGAACAATTCGATTTTTTTTACATTTACAGATTAAAAAATAGAGGTATTGTTCAACAAGGTACAGCGTCACAACAGCACCATATTACAGCAAAACAACACCAATGAAGAAGCAAACAATTTGGAGTGACATCACCAACTAAATTAATTCATCAGGCATAACAAAATGAACATTAGATGATGTAAACAAAACAACAACTGATGAAACAACAGAAAAAAAATAGTGAGGTCTGGACTTCCCTGTCCTCATGGCTATGTAGTTACAGCCATGCCTATGTCTAGTAGTCTACAAATTTGTGTGGAGTGCGAATATAAACAAAAAGTCGTAATCATGTTCGTGGTCAAGGTAAACAAGCTTTGCAATGCTATGTGAATTCCATCTAAATGTTGTGGCAGCCGGATGGGCTGCACTAGGAAATGGCTGCCTGGCCTACAACACATGGCAGCCATTTTCACTACATTTCCCAGCATGCCACCGCAACACCTGAACGAAGTCAGGCATGGGGAGCAAACGACCAGCTGAAGGCCATTGCAAGGCCTATTTAAAGGACTCGATCCCATTGTTCTTGAAGAGGAGTAGGAACGTGGTTGTGAGGAGTTGGTGAGTGAAAGGAAAAGAGAAAACTGTGAAGTCGTATGACCAGCCAGTGTTTTTGTGAGAGAGAGTTTTAGAGAGAGTTTGAGAGTATTTTTGGAGAGAGTTTTTTGGAGAGAGTTTTTTGGAGAGAGTTTTTGAGAGAGAGTGTTGGGGAATTGTTTTTGTGTTGGATTGGATTACTTGGAATTGGATTACGGACTGGACAACGGAACTTGGACCTGGATTGCGGATTTGGAACGGACATCGACAAAGAGACAAGAATTGTGGACTTTGTGTTCGTATTCCCCAAAAGACCCCACCCTGCGTTTTGTGTTGTTTGTTTAATAAATCATAATTTCTGCTGATATTACTGCCTCCTCAGTGTTCTTACACTTGCCTACGCCCTCTGAAAGGTCAGTGAGTGTCGCCCAACCCTTGGGGACGCCACATATGGTGGAGAATGCGGGCAGAGGGCAGCACAGATAGGCAAGAGGAGGTAGTGCAGCAGGGTTTATGTTTGGTTTGTGCAACAGACTCCACGATGGAAGAGATGCAGAGACTGAAGAGACGGGCAGCCATGGTGGAGGACCAATGGCGTGTCACCCTCCGTGAGGTCCAACAGCTGAAGCAGAGTGCCCAGCTTGAGCTGTGCAAGGCAAAATTGGAGTTGAGCGCCTCAGAGGAGCGCCACATGATGGCAGTGATGAAGTTGCGAGAGGAGCACCACATGGACTCCCTGGGAGTGGTGAGAATCATGGGTGCGGAGATAGAAAAGGAGAAGGCGTCCCATGGCGATGAGATGAGGCGTGTCGAGTCCCACAACCTGGCGCTCAAAGAGCAGGTGAGAAACCTAACCCAGATGCGTGAGGATGAGCAGCGACATTGTCTGGACATGCAGGAGTCCCAGGACCAGGCCACAGATGAGTATGCCAGGGCCTTGGGGATGCCCAGACCAGGCTCGCCCAGAAGGAGGCAGAGCTAAGGAAAGCAGCGGAGAACCATGCGTCCGAGGCGGAGCAACTCCGGTGCCAAGTGGAGCAGGAGAGCAGGGGAGCACCAGGTCGAGGCCAACGCCCTGCGGGAGCAGCTGGCCCAGCTGGAGAAGAGTGTGGAGCAGGAAATGGCGCTGAACATGGAGCTGCAGCAGAGGCAGACCGAGCAGGAGAAGCTCCTGGCCCAGAGAGATGGCGTCAGCTCCCAGCTGCAGGAGGTGAACCGCGCCAACAGCCGGCTCCTGGAGCAGGTGACTGAACTGGGCCAAGAGAAGGACAAACTCCAGCAGGAGCTGGAGGAGACCAGGAAGACGGCGGACAAGCGCCAGGCCATGCTGGACGAGCTGGCCATCGACGTGGCGCAGGAGAAATCGCGGCACAAGGAGGAGCTGAGCGGCGTGCGGCTGCAGCACGAGAAGGAGGTGCTGGGCGTGCGGGCGCGCTACGAGAAGGAGCTGCGCGGCCTGCACGAGGACAAGAACCGCACCGAGGAGGAGATCCGCTCACAGCTCCGTGACGAAGGCACGCACTCGGGAGCTGGAGAGCCTACAGCAGACGGTGGAAGCTGCAGGCTCAAATCCAGTCCATGGAGGGCATCAAGGGATGGTTCGAGCGCAGACTCAAAGAGGCGGATGAGACGGCGGAGAAGAGTGCGCTGGAGCACCAGGAGCAGGTCCAGAAGCTGCAGCTGGAGCAAACCGCACAGCTTCAGGGAAAATGGCGGAGATGGAAGCCCAGCAGCGGGCCACAGAGAATGCATTTCGGGAAGTACTGAAGGTCCAAGCCGAGACTGTGCTGGACCTACAAGACCGACTGAAAGGGGTGAGTGAAGAGCTGGACTTTGTAAAGTGTGTTCCTGTCACCCAAGACGCTAGCACACAGGTGGAGTTCTCACAGCCAATGGAGCCAGCAGGAGAGGATGACCAGACATTGGAGTGGGGACAATGGTCCTCAGTCCCACTCAGCCTGCCGGACCTTCAAGGGAGCCTAGAGGAGCTATGGGGGACCATAGGGTTGAGGAAGGCCTCTAATTAAGGCCGAGGCCTGTTTGAGCACCCGACCATCTCCTGACGTGGTAAGTCCATCTCCCTCACTAACATTAACCGGACAGAGAAAAGAATGGGAGTTCAGAAGCTCTCACATGAAGAGAAAAGGAAACAAAATAGACTGACAGATAAACGAAAGGACCGTGGGAAGCGTCTGTGGAAAGGAGATGCCAATATGAAAAATAAAGTAAAGAATAAAGCTAACCATCTGAAGAGTGTGTTTTCCCCAGTTACCCCACTTGACCACATGGAAGCAACGTGGCAGTGGCGGAAAAGGCCCAGAGAGGACGCCAGATGATGAAGCTGCATCACGTGCACTGGTGGAGCCATGGGCGTTGGTGAAGACCAGAACAGGAGCGGTGACCGCTCCGTCCGTGGAAGCCCAGAGCCTGTACCCACTGGTGGCCATTTTGTGGCAGAAAAGGTGAGCAACTTGCGTCACTCATTAATGTCTGCCAGACATTTTTTCAGGCGAATGGAGATGGGATCTGGACGTTTGACCCGGGTGGAAAACTGCCTGAGTGGACCTGGAGAGGGGACCCTCCTGGTGGCCGCTGGGAATAGGCCGCTCAGCCCTCCCAAGGTCAGAGCTGAGGAGGAGGGTGTGTGGCAGCCGGATGGGCTGCACTAGGAAATGGCTGCCTGGCCTACAACACACATGGCAGCCATTTTCACTACATTTCCCAGCATGCCACCGCAACACCTGAACGAAGTCAGGCATGGGGAGCAAACGACCAGCTGAAGGCCATTGCAAGGCCTATTTAAAGGACTCGATCCCATTGTTCTTGAAGAGGGTAGGAACGTGGTTGTGAGGAGTTGGTGAGTGAAAGGAAAAAAAAACTGTGAAGTCATATGACCAGCCAGTGTTTTTAGAAGTTTTAGAGAGAGTTTGAGAGTATTTTTGGAGAGAGTTTTTGGAGAGAGTTTTTGGAGAGAGTTTTTTGAGAGAGTGTTGGGTTTGTTTTTGTGTTGGATTGGATTACTTGGAATTGGATTACGGACTGGACAACGGAACTTGGACCTGGATTGCGGATTTGGAACGGACATCGACAAAGAGACAAGAATTGTGGACTTTGTGTTCGTATTCCCCAAAAGACCCCACCCTGCGTTTTGTGTTGTTTGTTTAATAAATCATAATTTCTGCTGATATTACTGCCTCCTCAGTGTTCTTACACTTGCCTACGCCCTCTGAAAGGTCAGTGAGTGTCGCCCAACCCTTGGGGACGCCACATATGGTGGAGAATGCGGGCAGAGGGCAGCACAGATAGGCAAGAGGAGGTAGTGCAGCAGGGTTTATGTTTGGTTTGTGCAACAGACTCCACGATGGAAGAGATGCAGAGACTGAAGAGACGGGCAGCCATGGTGGAGGACCAATGGCGTGTCACCCTCCGTGAGGTCCAACAGCTGAAGCAGAGTGCCCAGCTTGAGCTGTGCAAGGCAAAATTGGAGTTGAGCGCCTCAGAGGAGCGCCACATGATGGCAGTGATGAAGTTGCGAGAGGAGCACCACATGGACTCCCTGGGAGTGGTGAGAATCATGGGTGCGGAGATAGAAAAGGAGAAGGCGTCCCATGGCGATGAGATGAGGCGTGTCGAGTCCCACAACCTGGCGCTCAAAGAGCAGGTGAGAACCCTAACCCAGATGCGTGAGGATGAGCAGCGACATTGTCTGGACATGCAGGAGTCCCAGGACCAGGCCACAGATGAGTATGCCAGGGCCTTGGGGGATGCCCAGACCAGGCTCGCCCAGAAGGAGGCAGAGCTAAGGAAAGCAGCGGAGAACCATGCGTCCGAGGCGGAGCAACTCCGGTGCCGAGTGGAGCAGGAGAGCAGGGATACGCACCAGGTCGAGGCCAACGCCCTGCGGAGCAGCTGGCCCAGCTGGAGAAGAGTGTGGAGCAGGAAATGGCGCTGAACATGGAGCTGCAGCAGAGGCAGACCGAGCAGGAGAAGCTCCTGGCCCAGAGAGATGACGTCAGCTCCCAGCTGCAGGAGGTGAACCGCGCCAACAGCCGGCTCCTGGAGCAGGTGACTGAACTGGGCCAAGAGAAGGACAAACTCCAGCAGGAGCTGGAGGAGACCAGGAAGACGGCGGACAAGCGCCAGGCCATGCTGGACGAGCTGGCCATCGACGTGGCGCTGGAGAATCGCGGCACAAGGAGGAGCTGAGCGGCGTGCGGCTGCAGCACGAGAAGGAGGTGCTGGGCGTGGCGGGCGCGCTACGAGAAGGAGCTGCGCGGCCTGCACGAGGACAAGAACCGCACTGAGGAGGAGATCCGCTCACAGCTCCGTGACGAGAAGGCACGCACTCGGGTGCTGGAGAGCATACAGCAGACGGTGGAGAAGCTGCAGGCTCAAATCCAGTCCATGGAGGGCATCAAGGGATGGTTCGGCGCAGACTCAAGAGGCGGATGAGACGGCGGAGAAGAGTGCGCTGGAGCACCAGGAGCAGGTCCAGAAGCTGCAGCTGGAGCAAACCGCACAGCTTCAGGGAAAATGGCGGAGATGGAAGCCCAGCAGCGGGGCCACAGAGAATGCATTTCGGGAAGTACGGAAGGTCCAAGCCGAGACTGTGCTGGACCTACAAGACCGACTGAAAGGGGTGAGTGAAGAGCTGGACTTTGTAAAGTGTGTTCCTGTCACCCAAGACGCTAGCACACAGGTGGAGTTCTCACAGCCAATGGAGCCAGCAGGAGAGGATGACCAGACATTGGAGTGGGGACAATGGTCCTCAGTCCCACTCAGCCTGCCGGACCTTCAAGGGAGCCTAGAGGAGCTATGGGGGACCATAGGGTTGGAAGGCCTCCTAATTAAGGCCGAGGCCTGTTTGAGCACCCGACCATCTCCTGACGTGGTAAGTCCATCTCCTCACTAACATTAACCGGACAGAGAAAAGAATGGGAGTTCAGAAGCTCTCACATGAAGAGAAAAGGGAAACAAAATAGACTGACTTGTAAACGAAAGGACCGTGGGAAGCATCTGTGGAAAGGAGATGCCAATATGAAAAATAAAGTAAAGAATAAAGCTAACCATCTGAAGAGTGTGTTTTCCCCAGTTACCCCACTTGACCACATGGAAGCAACGTGGCAGTGGCGGAAAAGGCCCAAGAGAGGACGCCAGATGATGAAGCTGCATCACGTGCACTGGTGGAGCCATGGAACGTTGGTGAAGACCAGAACAGGAGCGGTGACCGCTCCGTCCGTGGAGCCCAGAGCCTGTACCCACTGGTGGCCATTTTGTGGCAGAAAAGGTGAGCAACTTTGCGTCACTCATTAATGTCTGCCAGACATTTTTTCAGGCGAATGGAGATGGGATCTGGACGTTTGACCCGGGTGGAAAACTGCCTGAGTGGACCTGGAGAGGGGGACCCTCCTGGTGGCCGCTGGGAATAGGCCGCTCAGCCCTCCCAAGGTCAGAGCTGAGGAGGAGGGTGTGTGGCAGCCGGATGGGCTGCACTAGGAAATGGCTGCCTGGCCTACAACACATGGCAGCCATTTTCACTACATTTCCCAGCATGCCACCGCAACACCTGAACGAAGTCAGGCATGGGGAGCAAACGACCAGCTGAAGGCCATTGCAAGGCCTATTTAAAGGACTCGATCCCATTGTTCTTGAAGAGGAGTAGGAACGTGGTTGTGAGGAGTTGGTGAGTGAAAGGAAAAGAGAAAACTGTGAAGTCATATGACCAGCCAGTGTTTTTGAGAGAGAGAGTTTTAGAGAGAGTTTGAGAGTATTTTTGGAGAGAGTTTTTGGAGAGAGTTTTTGGAGAGAGAGTTTTGAGAGAGTGTTGGGGAATTGTTTTTGTGTTGGATTGGATTACTTGGAATTGGATTACGGACTGGACAACGGAACTTGGACCTGGATTGCGGATTTGGAACGGACATCGACAAAGAGACAAGAATTGTGGACTTTGTGTTCGTATTCCCCAAAAGACCCCACCCTGCGTTTTGTGTTGTTTGTTTAATAAATCATAATTTCTGCTGATATTACTGCCTCCTCAGTGTTCTTACACTTGCCTACGCCCTCTGAAAGGTCAGTGAGTGTCGCCCAACCCTTGGGGACGCCACAATGTACAAGATCATTTCTATTACAAAATTATGTGGTTAGCATTAGCAAAATCAAGCGGAGAAACTCACCATTTCCGTCCAAGTCAACATTGGGAGAATGGCTGGCGATGGTGGTGGTAGTAGCCATTGATGCTGTGCCAGAGGTTGCCTCATAGGACAATATCCACGGGATCAACAATGGGGAATCCCAAGGATTTTGTCAAGCTCGTCACCAGGGAAATATGCCTTTCTCTTCCCCTGAACTTCCACTTTTGCGAAGAGAATCTCGTACTTTAACATACTGTTACCGAAATGTCTTTGCTTTCACGCGAGACTGTTTGGCGGAACGGTGAAAGCCCCTCTACTTATGTTGTTTGCTAAACATTTTGTAGATCTCTGTTTTTGTGCGTTTACTCAAGCTGCCCACATATATGATCGTCTGCTCCACGTTAACCCACAACTAATTTTGCTGCCACTTTGATGACAATAAACAAAATATGTTGCCTACACATTCAAAGAATGCCAAACCCATCATGCATAGTGATTTAGGTCCTTTGGGTTGGATTGCATTCTCACTACAAAGGAACCACTCCAGAGTTTGCTTGGAAGCTTGCCGAGACCACCTTCTCTAGATAGATGATTTCGGGAGAATAATAAGGAGTTATAATACAAGCAGTCAAATTTGTTATAATGTGAGAGATCTCTACACCTACCTCATTGCGGCATGGATCTCTGCATATCTGCCTGGATGTCCACCCACCACCTGCAGCTGAACCTGGGGAAAACGGAGCTGCTCTTCCTCCCAGCGAAGGGCTCCCCGATGATTAATGCTTTAATCACCATGGAAGGCTCCATATTGTCTCCATCCCAGTCTGCCAGGAGTCTTGGAGTGACCCTGGACGACCAGCTGTGCTTCTAGGGCCACATCGCAGCGATCGCCCAGACCTACCGATTCTGTCTCCAGACCCTGGTGATCTAACATTTGGACTACTGCAATTCCTTGCTGGCAGGCCTTGTGCCAGACTGAAAAGTGGTGGGGGTCTCGGTGTGTCTGGCTTGAGAACTCGGGTTGAAAAGTTTGAGTGTCTCTGTGTGCATGAGTTGGGAAGCACTTTAAAACTCACCGAATATGTATGTGCTCGTCTACGGGCGGCAGTGGCTCAGTGGTCAGCGACACAAGCTAGCAAGTGGAGGGTTGCTGGTTCGAATCCCAGGAAGGCCAGCGAAAAAACAATGAACTGGAAACCGGAGGGAGGCTAGTTCACGTCCTGGGGCACTGCCGAAGTGCCCTTGAGCAAGGCACTGAACCCCTAAACTGCTCCGGGGGCGCCGTACTATGGCTGACCCTGCACTCTGACCGCTCTGATGGAATACATATGTATAGGGGTCTATGTGTGTGTGTGTATCTAGGAGAGATATGTGAAAAGACAAATTCCAATTACCTTGTGTAACATGGCAAATAAAGTATATTATTATTATTATTATAAAGTATATTATGTTAAAGAGGGAATCCAGACAAAGAAGGTGCAGTGTCCTGTTAAATGTGAATGTGTGGAGGCGGTGTGGAAAGCCGCTGATTGTCCATGTTCATTGTGTGTTCTCCAGAACAGGATTCCCACCTCGGAGGAGGCGGGCTTAAATTTTATTTTTGTTCATTAGGTTGTTGTTTTAGTTTGTTGTTTTTGCCCGAAAGCTTTGCAGGAGTAGGGTGAAGACTTTGTGTTTTGTGTTTGTTTTATTTATCCTGCTTTCACCCTGATTGTCTCTCCCATGTCTGGGAGAGAGATTTGAAATAAGATCTGGTCCAGAGACTGGCAAACCCCTCTGCTTACCATCTGCTGCTCTGCTCTCATCCGGGGGATTGTCATGTGGCGTGTTGTTTTGCTGGAAGTTCGCACATATTCACACTTTATGCTGCTCGCAACAACTGTCAACTTTTTCTTTGCTCTTCAGTTATCCCTAAATGCAGGAGTGGTGCTAAGGGGGGGCATGCTGGTGCTATAGCTCCAGCAGAAAGTACAATAGCACCACCTAGCACCACTAAGAAATTACCTGAAGCCCCACCATAGCACCGGCAAGAAAACATTTATGTTGCCGCACCTGCCTAAATGCCTATTATGTTCAGCCTATTATGATACAAGCACAATACTGACATGAGGTTGAACCAAACTACTGAGAGCTGTGTGCAATTATTTTATTTGATCAGTTGAATGGACACTTGATGAATTCAGTTTGATAGTCTGTAGCATGGATGCTGGTTTATTCAGCCATGTTTTGCTAAAGTAAATACGTACTTTACATACTTTTTGTAAGGCATCATCGCCAAACTAAATTTTTTTAAGTATGAATTTATTTTATCCGTTTTCATGCAATGTCCTCATTTTCAAATGTTCAAATACTGCATAGTTCCACCGCATAGTGGTGCATAAAATCTGTTCCATCCATGTAGAGGTAGCTTGCTAGCTGGCTAACGACATCACCAACTAAATTAATGTTAAATTAACGCTTGCTAACGTTATCTACCGATCAGGGAGTTGAGTGGGGAGAAATACTGCTCCCTTCTCACGAGGCTGTTCTTCTGCTCTGCTGTACTGCTCACCGAAATTTCCTTCCCCTCTGCTCAAAACCATTAACCGCTCATGGAGAAAGCTCCCCACCTCTCAAAAAAAGCAGCTGTGCACAATGATTTCACTATATTTGAATGTTAGCCAAAAATGCATTCTTAAAGACCAAGTTGTATTTAGAGTGGTTATATTTTAAATGGTGTAATTACTCTAATTAATTTGTATAAGGCTTACCAATGCATAATACTTCATCTGTTGTTGCATCACAAGCAACATTTGCACACCAAAAGCATGTATTTAAAGTTTTTAAATGGTACAGAAAGTAGTTTGATTTGATTGAGAGGGATGAGAGAAATACAATCTGTGTGTGCGCGTTGCAGTGTTGTCAGAACTCGTGCTTGCAACAAGCATTTTATATCATCGTTTTGCCATCGTTCAGTCTTGAAATGTACTTTACATTTTGTCATAAAGGTGAGAACCATACCTAGTGTAACAGGCAGGACCTAGGACCCAGACGCAACACTAACGAGTAGGGTGTATCCCCCAGCATGCATATAATGGCACCTCCCCTTTTCCTGTGTGTTCCTCGTGTTTGTATGGAACAGAGGCCAACCTAGTGCCTGGAATCAGCTGCGGTATGTTTGGAATGTATTTTGCGCTTTTTCGGTTAGCATTAAACTTGGTAACATGTAGACTCTTTTGATGTTCAACCAGTTTTTGTGTGTGTTGGCAACAGTCATTTGCTCTGTGGGGGAAGCCCCCTTAATTGGTCCAGGCAAGGCCGTAACCATGGAGTCAACATTGGGGGGGACCAAATCAATTTATTTATATTTTTTATATCAGCTAGGCTATATATTGGGGGGGACATTTTGAGCATATCTGAATATTGGGGGGGATGTGTCCCCCCCAATATATATGGTAATTTCGGCCTTGGGTCCAGGTACACCTGAAAGCATCAATAACTGTTACATTGATATATAGATGTTGTTTCTGATGTTTAAACATTATATTTGTGTGTTTTAACAGTGGTTGTTTGCTCAGTGTACAATGCTGTGTATATATCGTGTATGAAGACACTGTTCTTAACTGGCCCAATTGAATCCGAATGTATGTAAAACTATTACACTGCTAACTTTAACTTTTAAGATGACTATGCAGACATCATTCCTGATACCTAAATAACATATTTCTATGTTTAACAGCATTGCTTGCTTCGTGTTCGAAGCTCCTTATATTGTGTATGAAGACATGATCTGTAATTGGCCCAGTGAATCCGAACTTATGTATTGCCATTGTGTTATTATATTTGCTGTCTACATAATCAACTTAGCTTGGTAAACAACTTCCTGGTTGTTTCCAGGAATTCCAGGAATTCCAACTTCCCAACTTCATAGGGTCAAAGTGTGGAGAAGACGGGGAGAACGCTATGCTGATTGCTGCACCGACAGAGTAACACCTTTTGGTGGAGGCAGTGTGATGGTGTGGGGTGGCATCTCCATCACTGGAAAAACAAGGCTTGTCATCATTGGAGGCAATCTCAATGCAGAGAGATATCGAGATGAGATTCTGCAACCAGTGGCAATCCCATATCTCCACAGTCTGGGACCGAACTCCATCCTCCAAGATTACAACGCTCGCCCCCACAGAGCAGGGTTTATCAGAGACTACCTCCAGAATTTGGGAGTAGAGAGAATGGAATGGCCTGCCAACAGTCCTGACCTCAACCCAATTGAACACTTGTGGGATCAGCTTGGGCATGCTGTTCGTTCTAGGGTGACCAACACAACCACGTTGGCTGACTTGCGACAAATCCTGGTTGAGGAGTGGAATGCCATCCCAAAGCAGTGTGTGACCACACTGGTGACCAGCATGAGGAGGAGTGCCAGGCTGTTGTGGCTGTGTATGGTTCTTCCACATGCTACTGAGGCTCCTGACTGTTAAATGAATAAATTGTCAAATTGGCAATATGTCTTGTTTCTTCCTTGCATCAAATCCACCAAACAACACCAAACAAGAGTCAATAGCAACAGCAGAATAAGCTGTTTGGCATTGGCAGAGAAGATTTGGCAAATCTTTCATGGGCGCAACCCACATACTCAGCTGTGCTGCTCATCCCACAAATGCATGTTCCTTACAAATGGGGCACCATTTAAAAGGGAAATAAACAGGCTTTCCAACGGTATAAAATGTATTGCCAAGAAGCATTGTTACAACAGAGAAATAATCTACCAAACACAAATTTCCAAACTTTTTGTTCGATGTTTAGATGACTATGATTGTTCTGATAAAATGTGACAATTTATGTTAATTTTAACAAACTCCCCCAATCTAATTTTGAGACCTAACTTTAACATTTTATAAAACCACACCATATTTGATTCATTACAACCATTTTTTTAATAACCAGTAAGCATGTTAACCCCCTGAGGTCGGCTGGATTGCCGACGATCCGAGCAGCAATAAAAGTATATTACTATTTCTAACGTCGCAGGATTTTATCATACACACGTGGCAAAAACATTGACAGAAACCTTAGAATCACCACTTTCTGATTTGAGCACTGGCAAATAATATGAGATTTTTTTAATTAGACCAAAAGTAAACCTTTTAGCTCTCTCTCTGTTTTACCTGGAAGTACCGTCCCCCTTCTATTGACGTAACTAGGTGCTAGTTTCAGGGAGGGGTGTGGGGAGGGGCGTGGGGCCATTTGTGAAATCGCCGGTGTAAACAACACATAAAATGTCCCAACATTATATAGCATCTTGTCTGTGTTTACGCTTGCGATCTGCCAGCAACAGACTGTGTATGCTGATATTTATTTTATTTCCCATGTTTTCGAATACTCTGAAAATATATGAATTCCGCGTCTTGTGATGCTATACATATTCCGTTTGTTGTAACATTACAAATTGCAATAGGCACTCAAGATCTATGTAAAAATACTTTTCAAACAGCCTAAAATGTTCTAAAAAAAGCTTATATAACATCTTGTCTGTGTTTACGCTTGCGATCTGCTAGCAACAGACTGTGTATGCTGATATTTATTTTATTTCCCATGTTTTCAAATACTCGTGAAAATATATGAATTCCGCGTCTTGTGACGCTATACATATTCCGTGTGTTGTAACGTTACAAATTGCAATAGGCACTCAAGATCTATGTAAAAATACCTTTCAAACAGCCTAAAATGTTATTAAAAAAACCTCATATAGCATCTTGTCTGTGTTTACGCTTGCGATCTGCCAGCAACAGACTGTGTATGCTGATATTTATTTTATTTCCCATGTTTTTAAATACTCATGAAAATATATGAATTCCGCGTCTTGTGACGCTATACATATTCCGTTTGTTGTAACGTTACAAATTGCAATAGGGACTCAAGATCTATGTAAAAATACTTTTCAAACAGCCTAAAATGCAATAAAAAAAACCTTATATAGCATCTTGTCTGTGTTTACGCTTGCGATCTGCTAGCAACAGACTGTGTATGGTAATATTTATTTATATTTATTCCGCGTCTTGTGACTTCAAACGTAAATTACACAAATTACATGTCCTCCCCCCACACATCCGACAGTCTGACACCATGACAAAATTTAAATCACACCTCAAAACTCACCTGTTCAAAATGGCCTATTCACTGTAATGTACCCAGAAAACGGGCTACTTTTGATCATGTGCCAAACAGACTCTGGATGTTGGCAAACTGGCTTCTGTTGGTTGCAAGAAATGCGTACTCTGCAAGATGTTGCGGAAACAACAGTGCACTCCATGGGAGTGCAAGGTTTGTGATGTTCCCTTGTGTCTACAGTTGACCAGAAACTGTTTTGAGAAGTGGCACCAAAGATTGTGAAAGAACAGATTGTCTCACCATGTTTTAATTTTGATTTTTTTGTATATAGTTTGTGTGATGTTTTCAATAAATCTTCCAAAATGAAAAAAACCTTTTTTTTCTGTCTTCTGCATGGCTCACTGACTATTGCTTACTCTGATGGCTTTTGTCTTTGTCTGGTGGCCTTTGAGAGAGAGATGGCCCATCTGACAGATCTTAGAGGTGTGGACAACCCTCAGGTGTGGATCATGAATATTCAGGAAATTAGCATATAGCCCTCCCACAGCCTGAAATAAATTTGAGTTCTGATAAAACCAGGTTTTTAGCTATTTAGATCTCAGATGTGCTAAACTATTTTGACATCCTTACATAACCAAGACCCTGATGAACAAAATCATATTGGAAAAACAATTCGTCACTATAGTTTAGTGTGTGCTTTCACAACTTTTGTGACGGCAGAAAAATTTACTCTTTATAACTTGTAGATCTATTTACAAGCTGCATATGATACTGACCAAACTATTGATGGCATATAAATGTAGCTGTGATTGTCCTTCAAATAAAAATATCAAACACTTTGGAGTAAGTGTGTGTTAAGTTGATGAAATTGAGATAAATATCAGACAACGCTGTGTCAGAGCAAAATGGCAGAGTCACACCAAGGTTCCTGGTAGACTGGGATGGAGACACTATGGAGCCTGCAAGGCTTGCAGAGATATGCACCAGATCCTGGGTTTCAGAAAGATTGAAGGAGAGAAAGAATTGTGTGTCATCAGCATAATAGTGATATGAAAAACCATGAGCAGAGACAACACAACCAAGTGACTTGGTATACAGGGTATTAAATCATCCAATTTGTCTGACAACCAAACAGTAATATTCTTGTACCCCCTACATACCTGGGAAACATTCGGGCCATGCTAAAGTTCATTGTGAATCATCAATAAGATCTAGGTTTGTGTTCTAACAAAATATTCTCCTCTGGATGGTCAATCAGTGTTGGACATTTAATAAGTGTTTGCACACAGGTGTGGAATGAAATACATTCTGCCTCTGTTGGGACTGCACATTCCACCGATTATGTTTGAAATGCAATTTAATTTAAAGTAATTTTGTGTGCTTAATGTTTTTTCATCAAAAGACATCCACAAACGGTCGTCCGCAAAGACTTAAAACATGACTCACAGGAAATGACAACAAAGGAATCCCCTTTGTGTCAGTCATTATCACCTTCCAATGAGATGAATAATAAACTGGAAATATAATTCACACACAACTAACAAAACCAAAGCGCAATTTCCATTCATTCTCTCTCTATCACCAGCACCTCATACCACTGTTCTTATTCTCAACAGCACCTCAAACGAGAGTCCGCGTGAAGACACACATCGAGATAAGTTCTGTCTGAAGCGTGGAGCACTTCTCCGAACAGCAGTGAACTGCAACAGAGAGCTATCTCCATGAACTTAGCTGCAAACAATGCTAATTCATGAAGAGCTGTGAAAGGATGCAGCTAGCAATATCAGATATTCGAGTGGTATAGAAGCCGGCAATTAACTACACACCCTGGAAAAGGAACCAGATACTTCAGAGTAATCATGAACAGTTACAAAAGACACCTGAAGGGAAAATTGGATGCATTGAAGACTTGGTGACCGGACTTCCCCCATCTGTTCCGAACCCAGCATGCATCGAACCCCACCGACCGTGGAGCAGACAACACACAATAAGGCTGTAACAACTGGGCATAGCATAGCTTAGCAACGGACTGTTTATATCCATGACTGAATGTACAAACTGTTATCAAATGTATCATGGTTCATTACATTGTATTTACCATTGTTTTGTAGCTAGCATAACCGCTCATTCACTGCCTATGTTAGTAGTAAAATACACTACACACAGACCCATGTCATAAAAACCAACATTCTGATCTCAAAACACACAGTAACTACACAGTTATTCTGATGTGCGCAGTAAGCACCATCTTTCCTTTTTCCTTAGTTACAAACTAGGTTTAAACTTTTCTCCATCTTTCCTCTTTGTTCTCAATCACAACATGCTTAAAGCCTGCACACACATGTGAGAAAACACACATGCATGCATGACCACGTGACTCAGAAAGCTCACGCATGAACGTGCCCCACACAGACACACACACAGATACACACATGCATTCACACACAGATAGTTGTCTTTCATTAATATATTGAACTGTATAGTTTGATACTTTATGTTCAATAAATGTAATTATATTATTTTTCTATTTTCTGTCTGTCTTACTGTTACACTTGCATTGAATTAAGCCAAACTCTGCTAATTAGAACTCTAATTAGCAGATTAGATAACTTAGAACTCCCTGATGCTTTCAACCCCTTACTTAGGTCATCAATATTATTAATTTGGTATTAACTAATGTTGCGATTTGATTAAGAATAGTTAACTATTAATATAGTAATTTAATTGTAATTATTCATTGAAATTCCACATTTATAGTTAAGTATATTTTATGAGACTGATATACTAAAACGAATGAGACTGACCTTATAAGAATATTTGTACTTTTGGCTGCTACCATGTGAGGAATTAACAAGCCTTACATTTTGGCGTCAACCATATTAGAATTAGAATTTCTAGAGGGATAGCCCCTACACCTCCATAGGCTCAGTTAAAGTGGTTTTCCCATCCCAGAACAGAACCCATATTGGACAGAATGTACCAGTCAAACCAGAATACCACATTTGTTCACAGTTATTACATTGATCGAAATCCCGTTGTGAATAATTCTAACACCTTGTGGTATGTAGAATTTATGTTCTGGAACTCAACAGTCACCCTTTTAGTGGCCACTTGTATCTGATACACTATTGGAGCCCTCTGACTCCCATCTCTATTACACCCATTACATGTAATACACTCGTACATGTCATAGGCTAATGCCATTTCCCAATTATTTGATTTAACTGGGTCCTTGTATATAATAGAACATTTATTACACAGCCTGCCTAAAATGGCCCTCTTCACCATTCTGTTGATGCATGCTGTGTCCCTCTTACTTATGCCCCCCCCCAACAGACAGCTGCATAAAAAACAGCATTTGCCACAATACTCTCATAAAACATCAGCAGCATTTTGTTACAAACATTTAAACCCTGCAATTTCCATAGGAAAAAGAAACTGGATTGTCCTTTTTTGTACAGGGAATCTGGACTCACTCCATCTGGACTCACTCCTCACTCCAGGACACAAACTCTGTGATCACCTTCCTGTACTCCCTGTCATCTCCAGCACTAATACAGCCAATGATAGACGTGTCATCAGAACACTTTTGGAGATGACAGTTTTCCTGGTTTTACTGGAAGTCAGTAGTGTAAAGAGTAAACAAGAACAGTGAGAGCACTGTTACCTGTGGATCCCCTGTATTACAGGCCACCACCTCTGATGTGATGCCATTCAGTCGGACAAACTGGTCTGGCCAGGAGGTAGTTGTATATACAGTTGACCATTGGGGGGTGCAGAGATGTGGCTGGATGGTATTAAAGGCACTCAAAAAGTCAAATAACATGACTCTGACTGAGCTAGCGGCCTTCTCCAGGTGGGAATACATCTTATGAAGCATGGCCAGAATGGCATCCTCCACACCGATCTTGGCCTGGTAGACAAATTTCAAGGGATCCAAGAACTCTCTAACCTGCTCCCTCAGATGTGTGAAATTATTTTGAAATTGATTCTTTCAAAATCTTCATTATGTGAGATGTGAGGGCCACTGGTCTAAAATTGTTTAAAACCACATGGCAGGCCTTCTTAGGCATAAGGATAATGCACTCTCTGTGAAGACAGGGACATATTAAAAATATCCCCCAAAACATGGCATAGCTCATTAGCGCAAGACTTTAAAACCCTGGGACAAATGCTATCGGGTCCCACTGCTTTATTGACCTTGATGCGTCAGAGTTAATTCCAAATTCGGTCCAAGTTGATCACCAGAGAGGGATAGCTCCCCCTTCCTCAGAGTCCCTGGGAACAAGGTCCCCATTTTCAGTGCCCAAGACAAAGGTGTGTGTCAAACCTGTTGAAAAAGTCATTAAGCTTCTTGGTGCTGTGATGGTGGGTTTAGGGATTGGTGCCAATCGCAGAACCCCGGGGGTATCGATAAGTTAAACTGTAACTATACAGCTTAACCACAAACTCTGAAGTAACAGAGAATAGGAGAAACAATAACAAAAGGGGGAAACCGAAAATATCACCCAACGGGTGACTAGGTGCCACAAAGACACAAACAAAGGAATAAAATAAACCACCAACACCGAGTGTTTGAATGAAAAGATAAACGGCTAGAAGAGCCAAATAACCAACGAATGAAATGAAACCCGAAACACAGTCCACAGACTGTCTAACCGGAAAACCAAACTAACTCAGGGGAAGCGAGTAAGTTTCCTAAATCGGGTCACATAAAAGAAGTCCTACATTTGCTAAGGATTTGAATAGGTAATGTTTCTTGTACGATAGAAAGTTTCTTTGAGCGCGTCTTTAAAAAGACACACAGACCTTACCGGCTAGATCGTAACAAAGGCTTACGATTTCGCAAAGAACCGGAAAACAGCTGAGGTTTAAATAGTGAGGAAATGGTGATTGATTTGCTCCGCCCCTCCTACCAGAAAGGCGCAACACCGCCTCTGGTGGTAAGTCAGGGGAACAACCATGACAGGACCCCCCCCTTAAGGGACGACTCCTGACGACCCTTCAGACCCACGCCGGTGAAAATCTTGGATCAACGATGGATCCAAGATGTGCCGGGACGGAACCCAACTGCGCTCCTCAGGACCGTAACCCTCCCAGTCCACTAGGAACTGAGTACCCCTGCCTACACGCCGCGAAGCCACGATACTACGCACCGTATAAGCGGGACCACCCCCAATGATACGAGGCGGCGGTGGCGGTACTTCGGGAGGTGCTAAGGCGCTAATGAGTAATGGTTTGAGGCGGGATACGTGAACGGGATGTATCCGCATGGATTGTGGAAGCTGTAATTGCACAGTGACAGGGTTAACCTTACGGATGATTTTAAAAGGCCCAATAAAGCGCGGAGCGAAGTTTGCGAGACTCTACCCGTAACGGCAGATCTCGTGTGGACAACCAAACCCGTTGACCTACCCTATACGATGGAGCTGCCCGCCGACGGCGATTAGCAAACTCCTTTTGGCGATCAACTGCGCGCAATAGTGCTGTACGAACCTCCGCCAGGTAGCCCGACAACGCCGCACAAAGGCCGCTGCAGAGGGAACCCCTGCGTCACCCTCCAGCTCAGGAAACAGAGGAGGCTGAAAACCAAACTGAGCCTCAAACGGAGAGAGACCTGACGACGCATTACGCAGAGTGTTATGGGCGTACTCCGCCCAGGCCAGATGCCGGCTCCATGATGTGGGATTGGCGGAGACCAGACACCGGAGAGTGTTTTCCATGGTCTGATTGGTGCGTTCAGTCTGTCCATTAGTCTGTGGGTGAAAACCCGAAGACAGACTGACCGACGCCCTAAAAGAGAACAAAACGCGCGCCAGAATCTGGACGCAAACTGGGGGCCCCGATCGGACACTACGTCTTGCGGCAAGCCGTGAAGGCGAAAGACATGGTCCATCATAAGATGCGCCGTCTCGAGCGCAGACGGCAGCTTGGGAAGCGCAATGAAGTGGGCGGCCTTGGAAAATCTGTCAACTATGACCAAAATGACAGTATGACCGTTAGAGCTGGGCAAGCCGGTGACGAAGTCTAAGGCGACATGACTCCAGGGACGGTGAGGAACCGGTAAAGGCCGCAGTAACCCTGACGGTGCCAGCTGTGACACTTTGTTGCGAGCACAAATATTACAGGCAGCAACAAACTCCCGCACGTCCCTCTCCATACCCCGCCACCAGAACCGTCTACCCAGGAAATCGTGCGTACGGTGTACGCCTGGGTGACCTGTGAGCCGAGAGGAGTGACCCCACTGCAGTACCTGGGCGCGAGCTCCTGAGGGAACGAAGAGGCACCCCCGTGGACCCCCACCAGGATCCGGCTCAAGGCGTTGGGCCTCATGCACCACTCTTTCTATCTCCCATAAAACAGGAGATAAAATCTGTGCGGTGGGAATAATGGGTGTGGGCAGATGGTCCCGCTCGGGACCCATCGTACAAGCGCGACAAGGCGTCAGGTTTAATATTTTTTGAACCAGGGCGGTAAGTCAACAAAAAATTAAACCTAGTAAAAATAATGCCCATCGAGCTTGCCGCGAATTAGGACGTTGAGCCCCTGGATGTATTCTAAATTTTTATGATCCGTCCAGACCGTAAAGGGATGTTCCGCCCCTCTAGCCAATGACGCCATTCCTCCAGCGCCATCTTAACCGCTAATAACTCCCGATCTCCTACATTGTAATTCCTCTCGGCAGGCGAAAGGCTCCGAGAAAAATACGCGCATGGATGAACCTTTTGGTCCATGGTCGACCGCTGGGACAGTATAGCCCCTACCCCTAGCTCAGAGGCGTCAACCTCTACAATGAAAGGTAATGAAGGATTGGGAGAAATTAAAATGGGTTCAGAACAGAATCTTTTTTTTAGTTCAGCGAAGGCCGCCTCCGCTTTAGGGGACCATTGGAACCGAGAAGAAACAGTCTTTTTTGTAAGCGCCGTGATGGGCGCGACCACTGAACTAAAATTGCGGATAAACCGTCTATAAAAATTTGCAAAAAAAAAACGCTGCACCTGTTTTACAGAGACCGGAGCAGGCCAATCCTTGACCGCAGTCACTTTATTGGGGTCCATTTGGATCCTGCCCTCTGCGACAATGAATCCTAGAAAGGAAACTGAAGGTGCGTGAAACACACATTTCTCTGCTTTTACAAATAATTGGGCTTCTAACAAGCATTTTAATACCTGTCTGACGTGTTTCACGTGCTCAGAGAGAATTGGAGAAAATCAAAATGTCGTCAAGATAAACGAACACCGATTTCTCCAACATCTCTCTGAGTACGTCATTAACAAACGCCTGGAAGACAGCCGGCGCAAGACGTGAGGCGAATGGCATAACCAGGTATTCGTAATGACCATTGTGAGTATTAAATGCTGTTTTCCACTCATCACCCTGACGGATGCGAACCAAATTATATGCGTTGCGAAGGTCCAACTTGGAAAAAATAGACGCTCCTTGGAGACGTTCAAACGCGGAGTTCATAAGTGGAAGAGGGTAACGATTCTTTATGGTAATATTATTTAACCCTCTATAATCGATACACGGTCGTAATCCCCCATCCTTTTTTCCGACAAAAAAGAACCCCGCCCCAGCAGGAGACGTGGATGGCCTGATAAAACCATTAGTTAGAGATTCCGAAATGTATCTCTTCATAGCCGCACTCTCAGGTACAGATAGTGAATATAGGGATCCACGTGGGGGAACAGTGCCTGGGTGAAGCTCAATAGCGCAGTCATAAGGCCGGTGCGGCGGTAGCTTGGTAGCCCTTTGCTTACTAAACACCTCGCTAAGATCTGAATAAGTCTTAGGAATGCCGGGAGGTAGCGAGTAACATTCCGCACTCATGAGTTCCATTCCCTCCTTATCCCTTGGAAACTCGTGCTCAATGGGGGCAGTTCGGAAATTTTTATGGGAATCGGAACTGGAGTAGCTAACCGATCTTTTCGAACTCGTGAATAATTGGGCTCATCGTCCGTAGACGGCATGTCTGCCTCTAAAGAATCAAAAGGTAAGGATTCCAGGTCACTAATCTCCTCGGCCGTGGACTCCTCCAGTGGGACTTCCCAAGCACACTGAGGATCCCATTCGAGTTCGTTCTCCGTCTCATTGGAGTGTACGGATGAGGGAGCATGATTAGGCGAACAGTAAATAGATTCGTCGGTTCCGAATCGGTCTCGTGACTTTTAGACCCACCGAAACCGGAAGACGACGGAATAAAAGGTAAACACCCAAGAGAACATTGATCCCCCATTGAACAATAGGGTTTTTATGACTACCCCAGTTCACCTGTGGTTGATGTTTTATTAACCAGGAGTGTCCGAGAACTAATGGGTACGAGGCGACTCGACCAAAAAAAAAACTTAATTTGTTCTGTGTGCTCGTAGCGATCCGCATGTTTACAGTCTCCGTGGATTCCTTAATGCGACCGAACCCAGCGGACGACCATCAAGAGCGGTAACACCACAAGATTGTGAAAGAACCCGAATAGGTAAGTGATTCCTTTAGCCCACCCGGAGTCCACAAAACAATCAACAGCTCCTGAATCAAGAAATGCGTTTATTTTAATGTTTTGTCTCCCCCAGGATAGTTCAACAGGAATGAAGGTTCGGAAGAAAGAGGACTGATGTCTCACTACCGCTTCCGCCCGATAATGAGACTATTAGTTTTCCCTTAAGTTTGGAACAATTTTTAATAACGTGACCCGTCAGTCGACAGTACCGACAAAAGTCCGCATCCCCTCTGGCCGGGACCCAAAACTAGCGCTGTCTACTTCCATGGGTTCGTCTGCTTTGCCCAAGCGCTTAGGAAACAGAGGTAAGAACCCTTTCGTAGGTACCAGGTGCTCTCTGTCCCCTCTCTCTCGCTGGCGTTCCTAATACGGTTATCGATCCGTATAGCGATGGTAATTAGTTCATCTAGTGAATCGGGAATGCCAATGGTAGCTAGCGCGTCTCTCACCGGATCAGATAGCGCGTTAGTAAACAACGTTATGAGAGGATTCTCAGGCCACCCTGTAACTCCCGCGAGAGTACGGAAGGAAATCGAAAATTCCGCCACGCTTTGGTTACCCTGGCGCATGCGCGTCATCAATTTAGTCGCAGATTCGCTGTCGTGAAGCTCGTGGTCGAAAAACCAACTCCATTCTCTTCATTAAACCCAGCGAGTCTGTCAATACCGGTGCTTGAGAGCGAATAAGAGGTACTGCCCACTCGAGGGCTGCCCCGATAATAATGATAGCACGAGTGCCACGCGACTCCTCTGAGCTATATCTAGATGGCTGAGTCTGGAATACGATTTGGCACTGAGCTAAAAAACCCCGACATTTACCGGACTCGCCGCTAAAACGAGGAGGAAGCTGAATTTTTGCCTCTCGTAATCCCTCTCCCACAGGTGTGCCCCAGCGAGGAGTGACGACCGGATTAGGACCGGCGAATCCTACCGCAGTTTGGGGACGACTGCCGACCATTGTCTGGATCAAGCCCTCCAGACTTTGAACAGACGAGACCATACTAGCCTGGTTGTCTTGCATGACTCGTTGTTGTTCTAATAAAATTTCTATGGTCGTTCTCTGTCTCTCCATTTCTCTGCTTTGCAACTCTGCTATTTGTTCGATATCGCTGGGATCCGCTGACGCCGTGTTCATGGCGAAATCGTACTGTGATGGTGGGTTTAGGATTGGTGCCAATCGCAGAACCCGGGGGTATCGATAAGTTAAACTGTAACTATACAGCTTAACCACAAACTCTGAAGTAACAGAGAATAGGAGAAACAATAACAAAAAGGGGAAAACGAAAATATCACCCAACGGGTGACTAGGTGCCACAAAGACACAAACAAAGGAATAAAATAAACCACCAACACCGAGTGTTTGAATGAAAAGATAAACGGCTAGAAGAGCCAAATAACCAACGAATGAAATGAAACCCGAAACTCAGTCCACAGACTGTCTAACCGGAAAACCAAACTAACTCAGGGAAGCGAGTAAGTTTCCTAAATCGGGTCACATAAAAGAAGTCCTACATTTGCTAAGGATTTGAATAGGTAATGTTTCTTGTACGATAGAAAGTTTCTTTGAGCGCGTCTTTAAAAAGACACACAGACCTTACCGGCTAGATCGTAACAAAGGCTTACGATTTCGCAAAGAACCGGAAAACAGCTGAGGTTTAAATAGTGAGGAAATGGTGATTGATTTGCTCCGCCCCTCCTACCAGAAAGGCGCAACACCGCCCTCTGGTGGTAAGTCAGGGGAACAACCATGACAGGTGCTGTCTGTCTGTCTGGCTGTATCCCGTTATCCGCTTCATTCCATTCCATACCTCCTTCACATTATTCCGCTGTAGATGCATTTCTAGTTTCTGTCTGTACTTGTCCTTTCCTTCTCTTATTTTCAGTTTTAATTCCTTTTGCACCCTCTTGAGCTCCTCCCTATCACACAACTTAAATGTTTCTTTTGGTTGAGTAAACTTTTAAGCTCTTTAGTCACCCGCGGTTTATTGTTTGGATAGCACACAGTCTTAGTGGGTATTGTTTTATCCACACAAAACTTTTATATAGTCAGTGACACTTTGTGTGGCTAAATCAATATCAGTCACGTCCTCTAAGAAAATACTCCGGTCCGTGTCTTCCAGTCCAGCCTGCAGCTCCTCGCACGTACGCACTGTCCAGTCCCGGACTGACGTCACCATTTTTGGTTTCAGTTGGATGGCGGGCTGATATTTAAGAAGCAGAAGGACCATGTTATTATTAGAGTTGCAGAGTGGAGGTAAGGCTATGGAAACATACACCTCTTTAATGTTGGCATATAACAGGTCCAAAGTGGTATAGTTTCTTGTAACACAAGTAACGTATTGTTTGAATGTGGGGAGAGTTGACACAGTCCAAGATAGTTTATAAGTTGAACTGAAGTTCAATCTTTTCTCTCTACCCTCATGCTGAGACTCAGTCTTAGTTTCCCCCTGCTGGCTCTCGGTCCCTTCCCCCAGAAGAGTTTGAGCTGACTCTTGTGTCTCCATGAGTACCCCGCGATCCCCTGGAGTTTTACCCTGTCCCACATGAGTAGGCCCGTGGCCTCCAGGCTTCCAAGATGCAACCCTGAATTCCCTGCGGTCTATGACCTGTTCTTGTGTTATAAAGTGATAAAAACAAAAATGCTAAACTTTTTGCTGGTTTTTATTCTTGTATTACCACACACAACAAAAGAGGACATATTGGGCTGTGGGAAAATATTCTCACAGTCCCCATGCATTCAGAGGTAGAGTTCTGAAGCAATCCAATGTACAAAATATAAACTATAAATACTTTTACAGTATTTGTGCCGTTTTTTAGTTCAGCATTGTCTTTTTACATGCTTTCTACTTTCAACGTTGTCTTTTTATGTGCAAACCTTTGTGTAAACAATAATATACAAATGCAACAAAAAAACAAGTACATATTTTTACTAACAAATGTTCTGCTGGAGATCAATTCCCTTCATTGCCGTCCAGCACTGCTTTCAAAGCTTCTGCTGCTGCTTATCCATTTCTTGGCGCATTGTGACTATTATGAATAGTCACTATAGCTGTAACTACTACTATCTGACCCTCAGACTCCTGCTATGCATGTCCTTAACTTTGAAATTGGGCTCAGTGCCAGAAAAATGTAAATGAATGGTTTCCCAATATGCAATTTTATCATTTCCTCCACATCGTGCATAAATTTGGCTTTTCGCACACCATTGCTACACGTGCGGTGAAGACAAGGCATTATAAATTCCAGACAGTTCTCAAAAATGTTTAAAGGGCGAAAGACCATATCAGACATATACATGGTCACATGGTTCTGTAGGATTAATCACAAAAATATTTTACAATAAATCAATGATATGTTACAGAAGCCTTAAACATTGTTCACTTATGCCCCTTGCAATTAACCACACCTGGTCCACCTTATTGTATTTCCCACTAGTTATAAAAATGTATTGGTGAAAAGAAACATTCTGAAATTCTTTATAATGTTGGTCATACAAATTAGACAAGTGTTTAAACAGCATTTGTCTCCTCCATTTGTTAGCTAGCAATATACCAGATGTTATTAGGTTGCACTTTTCAATCATTGCTTCCACAGCCCAAATCTTAACAACAACAACAATTTAGAGAAAAGGTTTCATATTGATCCAGGATGAGGGGCAATGGGCATGATATCATTACACCCACTCCTGCTTGAATAAGACTATTTTATTCAACTGCTGTTCTAGAGCATTACTAGAGGCTGATTGTGTCTTTAACACAAACACACACACACACACACAATTTCTCACAGAGTAGAACGAACAAATGCATTTTATATTCCCCCAGTGTGAATAATATGCCAAATTATTAATTTATTACCTGTAGTCAGAGAAGTATTTATATCCATAACGAATGCAATTTTAATCAAAATCCATTTTTACAATAATTTGACAGCCTAATATATGCCGTGTGTGTGCGTGTGTTTGTGTGCATGTTTGAGAACCTGATCATATCCTGTCTATGAACAGGATATGATCAGGTTATTATAAATTTTGCAAAACAAGCACAAGTTTTACAGAGAAGTAAAAGTGAAAATCGTGGAAAGTTAAAATCCTCTGAATCAAAAACGGACTACTTTCACAATCACTGTGTTTACCTTTGCCTTTTTATGAGTCAACAGAACAACTATATGTTATAAATAAAAGTAATTTTAAAGCTATAAAATGGGAGTATCCATGACTTTGGCTTTCCATAGCATGTGAATAGGTGTCTCAATAATTCCTGAAATAGTCTGGCTCTGTTGAATTTGACTCATTGATTCCCAAAGGATATAAAATGCATTAAGGTCCATTGGGGATCCTACTAAAATGGTGAAAGGATAATAAATCAACCCTCTGCCCTTTCCTCCCCTGTGGGTTGATTAACCGTGAAATGCTGCGGTCACCTTAGTGTGACTTTTGCTCAACTGAATGCCATTCCACTGAATTGCTTGTGTGAGGCCTCTCTGTGACACACACAATGCTGTCCCCAGTTCAGAGAAAGAGCATATTTACTCACAACATATGATCAAATTAATTTGTGATTATTCACAAAGAATTGTCCAATGTGCTCATTGGGTATGAAGACTGGGATTCCGGGATACTGGGATTTCCCCATTTAATTCATACAAATTTCCTTGAAAAAATCAGTATTGGAAACCAGGACACATTTAAGTGTAAATTTGCAGTCCTAATACATCACTTCAAACTCTTTCATTTGAAAATACATTTATTCCCTTTTGGAAAGTAACAGCACTCGTCATACAACCCCGTTTTCACATTTGAAATTGTATACAGTGGGTGTAAAAATTATCTGCATTTTATTTTCTTACTTCATGGAATCAAAATGGATTTCATTGGGATTTCACTGATCAATACAAAATAGTCTATAATGTCAAATAAAAACAAATCTAAACCTTTTCTTAATTACAAATAAAAAACATACAATAATTGATTACAATTTTTTTCCTTTTTCCAAGGCACACCTAAATCAACTCTGTTGCAATCAATTGTCTTCAGAGGCCACATATTTATTTGATTGGACTCAACCTATGTACAAGTAAGGTGTTTCAAATTATTTCAAATTAAATGCACCTGTCTGTGAGAGATCCCACAGTTGGTTAGTGTATTTCTAAACAGCTTCATCATGAAGACCAAAGAACATTCAAAGCAAATCCAATAAAATATTTTTCAAAAGCACCAATCAGGGGAAAGGGGGGCAAAGCAGGTGAATATTTTTATACGCACTTTATATAGTGTTTTTGAATATTATATATATATGTGTGTGTGTGTGTGTGTGTGTGTGTGTGTGTGTGTGTGTGCGTGTGAGTATTTGAAAATGTGTAATGTGTAAAAGTTTTTCCACTGTAGCCATGTTTGGACTGTGGCCTGGATACAATCAATATTTGCCCTTACTAAAATAAGTTGTTTTATTCATAAACATTGTTTTACGAGTTCAGCCATCACCAAACTTTATAAAATAAATGATTTAATTGCGAGTCAAATCTAAAGGCAAATGTAGTCTGAATCCAGGCCTGTGTCTTTCCAGCACTTTCACCAAGTACTTCAATCCCTGATTTACTGTAAGCGATGCAACTATTTTTTAAAAAATGTTACAATTTTCTTATTCAGTACACACAGTATCAGTAGTTCTTATCAATTTAACCTTTTTCTTTGGGAGTGTTACATTCCGGGGTTTGATGTTGTTGTTTTTTTCCACAATCCTCTTGTGTTTTTAAATCGGACGTGCAACTCAAACCAGCATTTGATGCGAAAGACAGCCTGGATTCAGACTACATTTGTCTTTAGCTTTGCCTTTGGTCTTTTTTGTTGCAGGAATTCAACTTGGAAATATGGGCACAAAAAGGGATCAGAAAATGTTGTTACTGATGCGTTATCACGTGCTCACAGTGGCTTGTTAGCGTGTTTCTGAGTTGGTTCACCCAAGCCCTGGTTTGTGTACTTAAGGGTGGGGGTGTTACGTCCCTGGACATTTGTTGTTGTTGTTTTTTTGTTGCTGTTGTTGATATTATGTGGTTGTGTGTGTGCGTGATGTGTTTGTTACTGTTGAGGTTGCGTGTGTGCATGGTGTGTTCTCTCTCTCTGATCAGCAGCAGGTGGAAACAGCAGGTGGGACTCCTGATTGGCATAAACGGAAGAGGACAACGATAAAGAAAGCCGTGGTTCACAGATCTGTACTGTTGTTGTTAGCGTGGTTGTTATATACATTTGTTTGTTGTAAAATCTGGTATGAGATATTTGTTGTTGTCCTGTACATATGTAAATAATTAACAGAATTACTAGCCCGCAAGCAAGCTGTAGGGCATGGGGGCCCTTTTCTTTAATTGCGTAGATAGGGGATAACATATAAATGTTTGTTCTCTTTTGGTATTTTAGTTTTCTTTTCTTATTTTGTATTAGCCAGTGTTTTGTTTGTTATTTTGGACCAGGCTCACCCCTGAATGCTTTTTGCTTCCCTTTAAAATAAAGATAAATAAATATTGTCTTTGCTGTCTGCATGGAGTATTTTATGTTGCGTTCACTTTACCCCTAGATGGGGTGCGTAACAGGGAGTATGGGTATGCCTACAGCAAAGTATCTCCATATACAGTATCATTACCCTTGATAAAGATGAGCAAAAAAGGCTGTATAAAATAAAAAATACAGGTAATGAGCTATATTATTTTTAAAAAAATTGGTTTCTGATTTTATCCCATTTTCATCCACAATTTTTTATGTCAATCCCCCCTAGTAATGTGAGTTTGCTGCCGTAGTCCTGCGACCGGTAGTGACGAAGGTGAAGTAACGCCTCTTCCGAGACGGCACTCGCAAAGCCGTCGACCATAACCCGGTACTACAGGGCCACTCTTATGCGCAGCGAACGTCATGTCGGCTTCCCTCCCCCCTCCTTGGGGCAGACAGGCAATCCTGGTGACACTCCCGGCCAGAGTCGACTCTGGCGAGACGGGGAATTGAACCCCGGTCTCCATGGACAGTGTCGGACGTTGTAACCACTCGACCACGCGGGAGGCCGTAATGAACTATATTGAATGGTAAAGAAAATGTTCAAATGAAATTATTTTATGCTAATACAATTGCTTAGAGAAAAATCATGGTGGTCCTGACACCATGAAAATTAGCATAATTCACAAATAAATATTATTAATTGTAATTGTTATTTTTTTAATTCTCAATGTCATTGCCTTAAAAAGTGTTTAATGACTCTGGGAAAGCTATTGTTATGCCAATCCATAATTTGCATGATCATAAAACTGTGGGGCATTTAAACACCCGTCTCCCATTAATTTTTACACCAAATTCACACGCTAAACTTTACTCTTGTATAAACTAGCGTCACAAAAAGATCTTTGCATTACAAAACATTCCATTTTAGCTAAAAGAAAATTGCATTCAAATGTCTCAAGGATGCGTACAATAATTAATATAAATAGTTTTTGTCATACCTTCTCACTGTGTTTACATTTAACTCACTTCCTTGCTGTGTGTTTGAGGCAGTTTCCTCACGGCAGAGCTGTGTGTCTCAACTCATTTCGCTTAGCGAATGAGAGTCAATGTTGTTTTTTTCAAAAAAGCCTTCCCCATAATCTGTATATTTCATGATATTTCGTCTGACAAACCGAAGCACCAACTATGTGCTGTATCCAGTCACTGAACGTGGGCTTTTTTAAAGATTTGGTTTCTGATTATTTTCCCATTTTCTTTTAGTAGCCAATTACACCCTCTCTTCTCATGTCAATCCCCCCTCGTATTGTGAGTTCACTGCCGTAGCCATGAGACCGGCATCACAAAGGTGATGTACCGCCTCCTCCGAGCCGGCACTCTCCAAGCCGTCGACTGTAACTCCGGTACACAGAGGCACTCCTATACGCAGCAAACCCATATTGGTTTCCCTCCCCCCTCCCTGGGGCAGACAGCCAATTGCCGCCCCCTAGTGGCACTCCCACCTTGAGCCGATACTGGCGCAGCGGATGGAATCGAACCCCGGTCGCAGTGGCCAGCGTCAAACGTTGTAACCGCTAGAACAACGGGGAGGCCCCTTTGGCCTCTGGGTTTTATCATCTGAATAGCTTGTGGTTGGTTGGTTGTACATGAAAGCCATGGTAATAGTTAGATTGTTTAGGTTCTAAGCTTTTCAACAAGCTCTCACAGGCTTCCTGCAGTCACTGATGAACTGAAATAGACCTATGCCTATCTGTCCAGTTTTGCTGAAAATCATGGAAGCACTGCATACACATGTAAAAACTGGGGGCACACGCCACTTCAGAATTATGGGCGATTTCAACAAAAATAGAATTAGTAATTGTTTATACTTCATGATGCCTGCATGTGGGCCATCATTTTAGGGTCTTAGAAGAGGTTTTTGAAGACACATATGCTGGCTTGTTTTCACAAGCCACCTGGAAAGCATTCTGGATAATGGGGCTCCGGTTGAATATATTCTACCGGTCAAAAGTTTTAGGACATCATACCTATGATGAAATATGGTGGTGGATCTTTGAAATTGCATTAGAAGTGTCAATGTCCACATTAGCCTTTATTAAGCATAAGGAATATATCATTCCATGTTTTCATTCCATATATCATTCCATGTTCATGTTTCATTCCAGAAAGTTAGGATTTCCAAGCAGAGGTATAAACAACCCTAATTCAAAGATTCAAAACAAATATAGAATATATTTTAGAATATATTTGAATATTCAAAAATCTTAATCCCTAAAGCTCATCAAACATAAACTTCCTATTAGTCTGTCATATGCATGGCATTAATGAGAATAATGTATTGGGTACTGGACCTATCAAGCCCAAAACTGCTATGAAAAGAATCCAATCTATTCCCGGAGATTTACATTTTTACAGGGAAGCAGCAGTTCCCTTGGGGAACCTATTATTATATATTTTTTTAATTTGTTTTCCGATTTTTTCCAGTTTTTCAACCAATTTAGTAGCCAATCTGTTTCAATTTACCCTCCCCACAAAAGTAAGGAAATATTTAAGAGTCAGGTGGTAAGCACTGGCTTATACAATAACCTGCATGTAATGTGATTGGACTTGAAAAGATACAGCACACCTTGAACTAGCTCAGCTCCTAATGAACTTGTTAAGTTTCTAGATTGTCGGAAAGGCTAAATTCAGTGAACTCTTGTCTTTTTAAATTCAGTTGAACTAGAGGCCCATTTAATTTAGAAATGTGATTATTTACATTTAAGGATATCTACATATTTGGTTGCTGAGATACTTAGAACCTTAATACTGAAAGTGCTGCCTTTATCATTTCTGATACAATGTTTACTTCACATAAGAGCTAAAAATTATTGTCATTATAAGTCACTTACTCCTGCTCTTTGAATGGCTCAAAAAAAGTGCCAAATTCACAGGGCTGGAGTACACATGTGGCAGTGGCAAACAGATGTGTTTTCTTGGCCAGCTGCCTGATTGTCAGCTATTGGCCCTGCATGTACCATTATAAATCTGTGATGCCCAGAGAGACCCTGACACTGGGATCTGCAGCTGGACATGACAGGTTCATCAGTTGTGTTTCCATGAATCCCATTTCTGTGAATACTGCATTATGCATTCACTGGGGGAAAAGGAACTGTCTGTTGTTGTCTATGTCACAAGATTAGAGTGAGAATAAAACAGTAAATCAAGTTTGATTACACAATTGGAAAATCTATTTTAAAAAGTAACTAACTCTTTAAAATTCTAGCGAACTCTATTGAATACTTTATCATCGTAGTAGAAAAATGTAGAACAAACATGGATTAACTAACTTTAAAATAGATTCACTCTTAATCCTCTGCACTATAATATTACAATACCAACTCACCAAAGACTCGTTTATTTTGAATGACCAAAACCATGGCATTAAATGTCAGAGTAATGATTCAAGGTGGAATAATCATCTTGGCTAGCCATTGCTCGTTGAACCAGAATTACAGTCAGGTCCAAAGCAAAAACAGGCTGTAGGAAATAAACAACACAGATAATGAGCTATATTTTATGGGAAAACAATATAATGTTATTGTAATAACTGTCAAAAGAATTCAGAAAAATTCTGGCACTCCTAAAGATTATTTTAAATAAAACCAAACAAAGTGAAATCTGCAATAAAATTCTGTTTATATAAATTAATAGTGTCTTGGGGTCACAAAGTCCCCAAATCAACCATGAGATACCACCTCCATACCGACATGCTGTTTGGAAGGGTTGCACAAAGAAAGCCTTTACTGAGAGCAGTCAACAAATTCAAGTGTGCAGAGTTTGCTAAATGTCATTGGACCTATGACTGGAACTGGATGCTATGGTCAGATGAGACCAAAATGGAAGTTTTTTACCATTTACATCATCAGCTTATTTGGCATCAATAGAGGGATGCATACAAGGAAAGGTACCTCATACATACCATAAAATATGGTGGTGGATCATTGATACTTTGGGGTTGTTTTGCTGCCAGGGGCTCTTGTTAAGATCAATGACATAATGAATTCCATCAAGTACCAGGATATTTTAGCCAAAAACCTGGTTGCCTTTGCCAGGAAGCTGAGACTTGACTGCAGGGGGGCCTTCCAACAAGACAATGACCCCAAACATAACACAGATATGGTTCCATGAAAAGAAAATCAATGTTTTGCAATGGCCATCTCAGTCTCTTCAACCCTATTGAAAGTTGTGGTCTTT
Source organism: Aldrovandia affinis (assembly GCA_029706075.1). Lineage (NCBI taxonomy): Eukaryota > Metazoa > Chordata > Actinopteri > Notacanthiformes > Halosauridae > Aldrovandia > Aldrovandia affinis. The sequence goes on from JAINUG010000233.1 coordinate 1,277,625, forward strand.
ATTGAAGAAGACAGTTCATAGGCGCAAACCTAAGGATATCGATAATTTTGATAGTTTCTGCATGGAGGAATGGTCCAGATTCCTCCAAATGTGTTTTCAAAATGTTTTAAACATTACAGAAATAAGGTTCAGTGCCATTATCCTTGCCAGAGGAGGCTGCACCAAGTATTAAAAACAATAATGGTGCTTTAAAAAAAAAAAAAGATATAATTTTAAGAATGTGTCATTTTGGTCAATTCTATTGAATCATTAATAAAATATCCATCCATCCATCCATTATCTAAGCCGCTTATTCCTGGTCAGGGTCGCGGGGGCTGGAGCCTATCCCAGCATGCGTTCCGGGCGAGAGGCAGGAATACACCCTGGACAGGTCGCCAAACCATCGCAGGGCACACACACCATTCACTCACACACTCATACCTACGGGCAATTTAAACTCTCCAATTAGCCTAACGTGCATGTCTTTGGACTGTGGGAGGAAACCGGAGTACCCGGAGGAAACCCACGCGGACACGGGGAGAACATGCAAACTCCGCACAGAAAGGCCCCCGGCCTGGATTCGAACCCGAGACCTTCTTGCTGTGAGGCGACAGCGCTATCCACTGCACCACCGTGCCGCCCTAATAAAATATCTTATTACTAAAATAACTTACTGTTATTTATGTGATGATTCTACAAATTCTTGTAGTAGGATGTTCTGCTGAAGCATTTCAGGTAAATGAAGGAGGGCTTGTGGAGGGTATGACTACCCACATGTGGCTGGAGCCTCCTAGCCCAGCACCCAAGGTCAGGAAATGGTCCTTTGAACTCTATATATATATATATATACTTTATACAATATAATGTGTTAACCAATCAGAATGCCTGAACACTTTTTGGAAAAAAATGCAGTTGACAATATGTTTTAACTAGAGCAAAAAAGAGCATTATCAGACCCAGTTGGTACTTAGTAATGCTAAGGTAACATGGGACAGGCTCACAGGCTAGAAGCCTGCACCCTGCTGCCTAAAACTCACCAGCTTAACTACAATGCAGTACTGCCACCCCAATATGATGCTCTCGCTTAAAGCCAATCTGACCATTGAGAATAAAGGTGAAATGTGTAATGTCATATCTAGAAAATAATTTTAAAATATGACTAACCATAAAATAATTATTAATATTATTCCTTTAGTTTGTTTATCTAACAAGAAAAGCATACAAATATACAAAATGTGTTGCCTATGTTTTGTTCATCTGCAAGAGTACTTGTTGTATTGTGATATACATCCATCCATCCATCCATTATCTAAGCCGCTTATTCCTGGTCAGGGTCGCGGGGGGGGGCTGGAGCCTATCCCAGCATGCGTTCCGGGCGAGAGGCAGGAATACACCCTGGACAGGTCGCCAATCCATCGCAGGGCACACACACCATTCACTCACACACTCATACCTACGGGCAATTTAGACTCTCCAATTAGCCTAACGTGCATGTCTTTGGACTGTGGGAGGAAACCGGAGTACCCGGAGGAAACCCACGCGGACACGGGGAGAACATGCAAACTCCGCACAGAAAGACCCCCGGCCTGGATTCGAACCCGAGACCTTCTTGCTGTGAGGCGACAGCGCTATCCACTGCACCACCGTGCCGCCTTGTGATATACACATCTGTACAATATGTAACAGTAGAATACTAATACTAATAATATACTAAGTGTTAATCAATAATTATAACATTAATTATTAACTATGTTTTATGAGTAAAATGAGTAATGATTAAAAGTATTAAGCCATACACTACCGGTCAAAAGTTTTAGAACACCCCCATTTTCCTATTTTTACTGAAATTTAAGCAGTTCAAGTCCAGTGAATAACCTTAAATGGTACAAAGGTAAATGTGCAAGTCGCCGACTCCGGATGCAGCAAAAGAGCCCCAGACCATCACGCTTCCTCCTCCATGTTTGACAGTTGGTGTCACACACTGAGGAACCATCCTTTTGCCTTCTCGACGGCCAACAAAAACCTTTCAAAATTTCAAGATTTTAAATTTTGATTCATTGGTCCACAAGACCTTCCAGTATTCAGTAGTCCACTGGTGGTGCTTCATGGCCCAGGAAAGCCTCTTTTTCTTATTTTGCCATCTTAGCAATGGCTTACTTACTGCCACTCGACCTGTCAAACCTGCAGCTCGAAGCCTATCATGGAAGCTGTTGACTCTCAGGAACTTGTTTTCTGATGGAGGTGTAGGAAACTACTCACTGCCAAAACATTGACATTATTTTTCCGTTTTTGGTAACCTAAACTTTTTTTTTTTTTTTACCTCTGGCAGTTTTACCAGGTTATTCACAGGTTATTCAGTAAAAACTGGAAAACTTGAACTGCTTAAATTTCTGTAAAAACTGGAAAATGGGGGTGTTGTAAAACATTTGACTGGTAGTGTACTTAAAAGTGTACTTAAAAATAAAGTCTATAGATATATGAATCACAATCGGAGCAGTCTTGATCTAACATACCAAATAATTCTGGGGTCAGTTAAATCGAAAATGTTTGAGAAACGTTTCAGCAGCGTCCATAAGAGGTGAAGTGCTGAAGTTGTTGAAGGTTTTTACATTAGCACTATACTGCATGTGCTTCACTTATCTATCTCCTCCCTGGTGTGACATGAACTGCAGCAGACTTGTCCAATTCAATACACAACTGTATGAATTTAATGAGGAAGCCCAATATGAGGCATAAAGCAAGTAATGTGTATATTCATGCCAATACAATGTCTCTGTGAGACAAACTGTCGAGAGTTTTATTGATCCTACAATCTACACAGTGCCAAACATTAGCAGATTCTAATGGACTCAAGTGAAATGATAGATACAAGCCTGATATCAAGTCAATACCAATGCCTTGGCCAATGTTGATTAGGCTGCCTTTCTATGTTCCAATTAGATGATGAAATGTGATTAATGAGTGTATAATTCAATTCAGGATTGCATCGGTTTCATGCTGACCCATTGTATCGTAAAATGATTGTGTGCGAATGCAATTAAATCAATTTGTCAGATGTTTAGAATGTAGCTGTTGGCCAACAATTCAATTGATCAGCGTTTTATTCTATCATATAGAGATATGCATCAGCCCGAGAGGTTGCCTTGCAATTCCCTCCTGTCGAGAGCATGCATCCCAAAATGTTGCAAATAATAGTAATAGTAAAATAAAGGGATTGCATTTCTATACTGTTTTCATTTCACGATTTCAAAGCACTTTATAGTGGAGGGGGGAAAGTCACCTCAACCACAACCAAAGAGTAACACCCACAGGGGGTTTTACGGCAGCCATTTTGCACCAGAAGACTCACCACACATCAGTTTGAGGTTCATGAGGAGGGAATTATTGAGCCAGTTAACACCAAACTGGGAGATGATTAGGTGGGTAGATTGAAAGAACCAGGTTGGTAATTTGTCCAGAACACCAGAGAACTAGAAAACCCCCTAGTATTTGCATCAAGTGCCATGGGATCATTAATGACCACAGTGTCAGCATCTTGGTTTAACCCCTCATTTGAAAGACTGTGTCTCATACAGCACAGTGTCCTCATTACTGGATTTGGGCATTTTGGTTTTCTTTAATCCAGAGGGAAGACCGCTGTCTATTAGCCCACCAACCCTACCCTCCTGCAACAAATATTTTCTCTCAGAGATGTCTTTCATCCAAGTATTAACAAAGCCCTCATCTACTTAGCTTCAGGCATTCAGCAGGAGCAGGGTACATTGTGATATGGCTGCTGGCACCCCATTCTAGAATGAGCTACCTGAAACGATCAGAGGTCCAGAATCAGTTATGATATGAAACTTACCCAATAAAACTACATATTGTCTCCCAGGTGCAGGACTTATCCTGGATCACAGTTTCTGTCATTACAATTGTCCTCACCCTGAGCATAACATTATGTGCTGTATATCATACTGCAGATAAGTGTAAGAAATGTACTCATGCCCTATTGTGCCTTAAGGTCTTTCCAATATCATTGTTACTTTTGTGTGCTTTATTACACCATGTAATTAAGAAATAGTGTTGCTGTTATAATATCACATCGGGTCATACTCAGGTGCCAACATGAATCTGAAGAAAATAGCCAATTTTACCCTTTCAAACCCCTTTATAAGATATTAAAATATATAAGGAAAATCATTTATATTGACAAAGCCAAATCAAATTTACATATTTATTAACAGGTGAACTGCATGTATATCACTGGATACAATTACAAAGATCAATCTCCTGACTTCTTGAACTTTGCCAGGTTTTGCAAGTGTTGGTTTGACTCATTCGTGGACATCAGCCTCCTGCTGGTCTCCTGAGCCCTGATCCCTCCATCCCTCTTTTCCTGTGAGAAGTACTTAGCAGAAGCCTCAGTCACCATTTTAACAACCCTCTCAATGCTTTATGTGTGGCAAGGCCAGTTGAGCACCTCCATGGGGGTGTTGATGAATTTCTTCACCTCCCAGGTGCTTAGGAAGCAGGTGAGAGCTGGCTCTGACACACCTTCTGACCAGCTGATCAAGTCACCAATGCTGGAAGCATCACAATTGATGTCAGTTGTCCTTCTGGTCCTGACAGAGGAGTCCCCCAGCTGAGTGTCTGGGTCCCCCTCTACCCTGATGGCCAGGATTCTCTCCACCCCCTCAATCCTCTCCTTCTGATCCCCAGAGCACAGCAGTGTTTGGAGGATGGCTTCACTGTGGGCATACCAAGCAGATCTTCTCACAGTCGGCATCACAAGGTCCGGCACCTCCTTCCTTTGGGACTTGAGGCAATCCAGCTGAAACAGGATGTGCCTAGGCCCTTTGATCCAGGAGTGCTTAACCTTCACGTTGAACCAACATGGATAATACACTCCAATGATGAATTCCACAATGAATTGCAGATTCTTCAGGTTATTTCCTTTAAGTCCAGAGACTTAAGACACCCAGAGCCTGAGAAGTCTGTTCGCTGTGGTGAGCCAGTGGCTGTTGTTTACTGGTCCAATCTCCAACAGAGCCAGCCTTGCAGGAAGCACTCCATCCCTGACTGCACAGGCAATATAGCCATAGTGTTAATCAGTTGAAAGATCTTGAATGACCTTGTCAGGCAGCTTGATCAGTGGAGGGTCAACAAAGATCCGGGTGAAGTTTGGATTGATATCCACATCTGTAGCAGAATCAAGGAGCTTTCCTATTGGCCCGGATAATTTGTTGTCTGACAGAGTAGGGCCATCAAGGTCAACAACGAGTGTGCAGGTTGCACACCAACCATCAAGGTCTGATTGATGGAGTGCTGCAGAGATGTTTGTCCTTCTACCAGGTTCTCCCATCGCTGCAGAGGAACTCTGAAGCTCTCTTAGAGTGGCCATTGGGTTCTTGGTCACCTCCCTGACCATGTCCCTTCTTGCCCGGTTACTTAGTTTGGCCAGACGGCCAGCTCTAAGAAGAGTTGTGGTGGTTCCAAACTTATTCCATTTCACAATGATGGAGCCCACTGTTCTCCTGGGTGCTTTCAATGCTTTAGCAATGTTTTTATACCCTTCCCCAGATCTATGCCTCAACACAATTCTATCTCGGAGGTCTATGGAGAGTTCCTAGGACTTCATGGCTTGGTTTTTACTCTGACATGCACTGTCAACTGTGGGACCTTACATAGACAGGTGTGTGCCTTTACAAATCATGTCCAATCAATTGAATTTACCACAGGTGGACTCCAATGAAGTTCTAGAAACATCTCAAGGATGATCAGTGGAAACAGGATGCACCTGAGCTCAATTTTGAGTGTCATAGCAAACGGCGTGAATATTTATGTACATGTGATATTTTCGTTTTTTATTTTTAATACATTTGCAAAAATTTCTAAAAACCTTTTTTCACTTTGTCATTATGGGGTATTGTGTGTAGAATTCTGAGAAAAAAATGAATTTAATCCATTTTGCAATAAAGCTGTAACATAACAAAATGTGGAAAAAGTGAAGCGATGTGAATACTTTCCGGATGCACTGTATACATAACAATGGATTTTGTAGATGAATTAGGATGTTTTGTATGAATTTCAAAGTTGAGTTGATATCAATAACAGTTGCTGATGGCTCCAGGATGATTTCAGCTAGAGAAACGTTCTTCTCCAACTCTCTCGTAAGCTTTACTTTCTCATCAGAGACAACGTGGAGTGATCCTCCCAACTCACTTTCCACCTTACAATGAACATGTTTCTTCATAGAGTGCTTGATTTGGGTGATGCCAAGAGAGCTCATGGCCCAAATCTAGACGTGATGTCTGTCATAGGCAATATTTAAGGGTTTGGAAGGAGTTCATTCCTAACATACAAGAATAGTTCCTCATAGGCTTCTCTCTCTGCTTCCTCATACTCTGCATACTCGCTTTGTTCCTGTTCCTCATCAACACCATAGCTGGCAGAAGACTCCTTTTGTGTACAGTTTGTAGCATGACTTGTGGTAATGCTCCTCTGCAGCAACATGTTCTCTGCTCAATAAGGCAAGGATTCTTTGATCAACTTTTTGGGTTTCTGCTTGGCAGATACTTTCAACTGCACATAACTGAACACACTGGGTGAGAGGTTCCCTAGTTGTTTTGTCCTTTCAGGTATTTGCTTGACTTGTTGCAGAAAATGTATACTTTGTCAGACACTCTTGAAGTACTTGATGCATCCCTAGATGATCTCCTAGAACTGACTTTTCCAGGTTCAACATTAGCAGCCTTGGAGAGGATAGGATCAAGAGTCTTCTTCATGGTGAACATGCGATGGAATTAGCAATGTATGACACTGAAAGAGGGAGGAGGAGTAGAGAGGGCTGTGCTTCCCTTTTGGCTGCTGTCAGGTGCTCCTGTTCCCTCCCACAGCCCGGAGAGGTCCAAGGTCCAAGAACTCCAAGGTCACTACAGGACCTTGGACAGCAGCAGTCTCACTTACAGGCAGGCTCATCTGAGGCTAATTAGCAATCAACTCAGCTATGAGCCATTGCCTTCATTAGGCAATTATAAAAGCATAGCCTGCCATGCTTGAACATCATTACGTTTTCAAGTCGGTTTAGTGTTGCATTGCCACTGGAATGAATTACCAATTCTCTCACTGCTTCTATAATTGTGCTGCAAGTGTGCCATCTGATTGGTCCTAGTACTACCTTCCGTGTATTCTGAACTATACCGCACCACCTTTACTGTTTTAAAAGTTGATACTCGACCCGTGATCTTCTTGTGGTATATATAGTCTTAGGTGGCTCTATATTAATTTCAGTTTAGTTATGGATATCTGAATTGTTAGTTTATATTTCAAAGGTGACTGCTATCAGTAGCCTACCATAGACCCACAAGAAATGAAATGAAATTAAATGAAATGATCTTTATTGTCATTATACAAGTACAATGACATTTTGTGTGGCTTCTCTCAATATAAAAAAAAATAGTAAAAAAAAATAATAAATTAAGAATTAAAAAAATAAAGTAAAAATAGAGTAAAAACAGTGCAAATCAGTACAAGCACAAATAAGAGCGATACAATAGATGCATTGCAGTAAACAAAGCAGTGAAACTTTAGATTGTGACTGTGATATCAGTCTTTGAGGGTGGAGGTGGGTGTGTGTGTGCGTTTGTGTGCCACCGTCCATGTTGTGTGTGTGTGTGAGTGTGTCCCAGTCCCTGATGTGTATGAGTGTGTGTGCGCTCACAGTTCTTGTTGTTCATTTTCATGGCAGGGCAGGGAGGGGTGTGATGGAGGCTACAGCTCTGGGAAATAAGCTGTTCCTCAGCCTTTTGGTGCGGGATTTTATTGACCTGAACCGTTTGCCGGACGGGCAGTGGTTCAAACAGGGAGTGGCCGGGGTGTGTGGTGTCCCTTATGATACTGTTAGCCTTCTTCCTTAGCCTTAAGGCATAGATGGTGTCTAGGTTTGGGAGCTCCAACCTGACAATGCGCTGGGCCGCCTTCACCACCCGATGCAGGTCCTTTCGCTCAGCTGCTGTGCAGCTGGCATACCATACAGTGGCACAGTTAGTCAGGATGCTCTCAATAGTGCTCCTGTAGAAATTTAGCAGCAGTTTCTGTGGAAGCTGGGCCTGTTTCAGCTAACTGAGGAAGAAGAGTCTTTGTTGTGCCTTTTTAATCAATTGTGAGGTGTTGGAGGTCCATGTCAGCTGTTTTTACATATTGACTCCGAGGAATCTCAGGTTCTCCACGCAGCCTCCAAGAACCAGGCAGCCGAATCGTTTTGTTCATGTAGTTTACAATTTTCAATTAATAATCAGAAATTTGGTCCACTACAAATTTTGAGAACCAAGTGTTTTGATGTAGGGTCATGAAAACCCACAAAGATGCTCCAGCTGTCTGATGATGAACCATGAATAAGCTGTAACTCAACAAACTGTTTTACAAACAACACCTGGCTTTAATAACCTACTGGCCTTCAACCACATAAACCACATTTGTGCTCATGATGTGTTAGCCTGATAACATCACTGTGGAGGGAGTTGGTCTCGTCCACATAGGAAGAACAGGGTTGCCTGTTTTGCCACAGCATGGTTGTGGATGAGCCTTGGAGCTGTTGGACTTTCTGGGGCCCGGACTGGCAATCTCGTAGGTTTGTGGGATTGATGGCAGGTGCCCGGAGAGCTCATTCCAAGCCTCGTAGTTGATCATTATTGTTAATTAGTGTGTTTATCAAGTGATTATTCACTTAATGGTTTGTGTTGTGAGTCGGTGTGGTTTATGTGGTCTGTCAATTGTGTTCTGTTAATTGTGATTAGGTGTGTGAATGACAGTGTGATTGCCTCACGAGTCCCACCTGAGCCAGGCAGAAAATAACCCTATTTAAGAGCAGGTAGGGCAAGTGGGGAAGTTTTGTCGTTCATGTGTGTGTATTGTAATGAGTCTTGGTCTTGTTGTTCATGTGTGCATGTCGTACTCGTTGTGAGTGGTGTCATTCATGTAGGTTGTGTCATATCAGTGAAGTGTTCCTCAGAAGCGTGTTTCCACGTTGGAAGATGCTGAGTCTCTGTGTGTTTGTTAAGAGTGACCAGAGTGCTTCCCGTGTGTGTGGTAAGAGAGCGAGAGGGCTCACACTGAACAGAGGGGAGTCTCTCTCTCTGTGTGATAGTGGAGAGAACTCTCACTAAAGAAGGGAGAGTGTCTCAGGGCGATGGCAGGAGAACTCTCACTGAAAGAGTGGAGTGTGTCTCTGGGTGTGTGTAGAGAGCCGGCACTGAAAAATGGCAGATGTTTCAGTGTGTGTGTTCAGGGAGAGAACTCGAACTGAAAAGTGGCAAGTGTCTTTGTGAGTGTATGGGTTTAGGAAGCACTTGAAAGGTTGCAAAATGTGTGTGTGCATGGTGAAGTCAAGCTGGGAATCCGGACTGAAGAGGCGCAGTGTCCAGTTATATGTGAATGTGTGGAAGTGGGCTGGAGCCCTTAAATGACAGTTGATGTTTGTGCGAAAGAGGCTGGAAAGCTGCTGAGCGTCCATGTTCATTGTTTTTCGTGTGTTCCCCGGAAGGGGATTCCCACCTCGGCTATCTAGCAAGGGTCTGTGTCATAACACAGCATGCAAGTTTGCATATGTAAAAATATTGCTGGTGGATTGAGGTGGGAGCTAAGGGGTATTTCATGAAGCGGAATTATGGATTATGGTTAGCCGGCTACATTTTGTAAATACAAGTCCACTACCAAGATCCACCAACAAACAATGATGGAATTTCTTGTGTAAGAATGGTGTTCCATCTCGCCAATAAAAATACACTTTTATAATCTATGCCTAGGTGCACTGAAGCTGTTCTGGTGGCTCCTGGTGGCCCAACGCCCTATTAAAGTGTTTCCACCATTTTGTCAGTTACTTGTATATAGAGTAGATTCATATGAACTTTCCTGCAAAAGACTGTATTTCACAAGCTGGTCTTACTTATGGAACTATTCTCCTTTGGAAATGAATGGAAGCAGTAACATACATTTATGTGCGAACATGCTGACAGGGCTCCCACACATCCTGGAAAACCTGGAACCTTTTAATGCAGTTTTCCAGTCATGAAAATTATGTAAATGTCCTGGAAAATAATTAGTTGTCCTGGAAAATGTTTTTAGTGTAACATTATAACAAAACAGTTTGACCATGTCACTAGCAAGGTTTTTGTCAAATGTAGAAATCATAAGGTCTGGGCCGCTCAGGATAGGGGTCTGTTCAGACGTACACTGTTCATTTCGCCACTGCTGACGGCTGCGTATTGTGAAACAACATAAAAGGTTGAATGTCATGAATTTACCCCAATGTGTTGCTCAGCCGCCTCCGCACCTGGTATGCTGCTGTATGTTTTGTCTACCACGTCGTGGGAACTGTCAGGGAACATTTGTCCAAAAATAGCAGACAAATCAGTGCATGACTTGAATGAGTAGTGTGACAGAACCATCTTCACAACCCAGCGAATCACTGTCTCAAGAACGTCTTGGCCTGAAAAGTAACTGGGACATGAGCTAGAGGAGCTAGCTGGAACAAGATGACTACATTTTGGGGGAATATCGCAATAAATAGCCATCAATTTTTGTAGGCCACAGCAGCTATGGGGCAGGGCTCAACCTAACATTTTACACTGTCTTGTTTTCTGTTTGGAGTGATTTGGCACAAAAAATAAGTTATTGGAGTTGTGACTACATTTTGGGGGGAATATCGAGCAATAAATAGCCATCAATTTTTTGTAGGCCACAGCAGCTATGGGGCATCGTAAAAGTTTGAAAACAAAACTGAAATATTAGTTCAAAGTGACTACTTAGGTAGTGGCCATAATTCTGCTGATGAAAAGGCTTCTGTTTATTTTATTTTCCGATTTTGCCATAAAGATTCCTTAACCGACATAACAAGATCAATGTGATCAAATAATTTCCAACTGTTTGACCAAAATATTACTTTAGGATAAAAATAAATAAATAAATAAAATTTAAAAAACATTCTTATTCCTGTCTGAACAAGATTTCAGGGTTGCGTAAAAGTTTGAAAACAAAACTGGAGGATGTAGTGGCCATAATTCTGCTGATGAGCTTCTGTTTATTTTATTTTCCGATTTTGCCATAAAGCGTGAATTTACGTAGCTGTCCTGCCAGAGAGGTTCGCTAGCTGTCCTGCCAGAGAGGTTGCGTCGCATGGCAGGAGAGCTAGTAGAAAGAGTGGGGCATATTTTTTTAAATTTTTTTAATTTTTAATTTTGTTTCTGATTTTATCCCATTTTCTCCCAATTTGGTAGCCAATTAGAACCGCTATTTTATGTCAATCACCCCCTAGTAATGTGAGTTCGCTGCCGTAGTCCTGCGACCGGTAGTGACAAAGGCGAAGTAACGCCTCCTCCAGCACGGCACTTGCCAAGCCGTCGACCGCAACCCAGTACTACAGGGCCACTCTTATGCGCAGCAAACGTCATGTCGGCTTCCCTCCCCCCCTCCCTGGGGCGGACAGCCAATCGCCACCCCTGGTGGCACTCCCGGCCAGAGCCGACTCTGGCGAGACGGGAATTGAACCCTGGTCTCCGTGGCCAGCATCGGATGTTGTAACCACTGGACCATGCGGGAGGCCCAAGAGTGGGGCATATTTTGAGAGAGGATTAGTGAAGACATTTGTGTGTGACTGCTAATTCTACAAATTCCACCAATCTATATGAGACATATATTTAAAAACCTTTTTAGCTCTTCAGCAGCAAGTGTGGCTCTAGTCCTTTACTTTAGAAAACCTCCACAGTAGGACAGTGACACATTGAAGGTAAGCCTAGGACCTACATACTGTAAGTATGGGCCCGCTGCCCTGTCGGCTACTGTTCTATCTTCCCTTCCACCTACTGATGCCTTCTCTCAGCTACCTGCTGAGGAAGCATCATCCATCCTACTTTCCTCTCTCCACTAAACCTCCACTAAACCTCTGTGTCCCCCGCCCCTGGCTAACCGATTCCATTCGGGCTAATTGACTGAAACTGCGAGCGGCAGAAAGGAAATGGAGAAAATCCAAATCCCTTGTAGCTCTGTCTGATTTCCACACACTCCTGGCTTCCTTCTCCTCTAACCTCTCCTCTGCTAAGTCTGCATTCTTCCTTTCTAAGATTCAATCTTCTGTTTCCAACCCACGTAAACTCCATTCTACGTTTTCCTCTCTCCTCACCCCTCCTCCTCCCCCACCCCCTCCTCTCTAACCGCTGATGACTTATCATCCTTCTTTCACGAGAAGATCGATGTCATTCGCAACTCCTTCCCCCCAACCTCTCCCTCACCCATCTCGCTACCTAAACCTCCCACCCCTCTGTCCTCCTTCTCGCCCCTTCCTGACTCAGACATCCTTCAACTTGTTCTCTCCCACTGTCCCACCACCTGCCCTCTTGATCCCATTCCTTCCCCCCTCTTCCAGTCCATTGCTATGGACATCCTCCCCTTTGTCTCCAATGTCATAAACTCCTCTCTTTCCTCTGGCTCTGTCCCTTCCTCCCTCAAATGCGCTCATGTTGTCCCCCTCCTCAAAAAACCCTCTCTGAATCCTGCTGTCATCTCTAACTACCAACCTGTCTCTCTCCTCCCATTCCTTTCCAAAACATTAGAGCGGGCTGTCTATAATCAACTGTCTGCTCATCTCTTACAGAACGACCTGCTTGATCCCAACCAATCTGGGTTCAGAGCAGGCCACTCCACAGAGACTGCTCTTCTTGCGGTCACTGAGGCTCTTCACGGGGCTAAGTCCCAATCCCTTAGCTCTGTCCTCCTCCTCCTCGACCTGTCGGCGGCATTCGACACCGTGGACCACCAGATCCTGCTCTCATCTCTCGTCGAGATGGGAATCTCTGGATCTGCATTGACATGGTTTGAGTCCTACCTGGCTGACCGATCCTACCAGGTGGCCTGGAGAGGATCCCTTTCCTCTCCCCACACCCTCTCTACTGGAGTCCCGCAGGGCTCGGTGCTAGGCCCCGTCCTATTCTCTCTGTACACCAAGTCACTTGGCTCTGTTATTTCTGCTCATGGTTTTTCCTATCACTGTTATGCTGATGACACTCAACTCTTTCTCTCCTTCCCTCCATCTGATACCCAGGTCCCGGCACGGATCTCTGCATGCTTGGCTGACATCTCCGCATGGATGTCCACCCACCACCTGAAGCTGAACCTGGGGAAGACAGAGCTGCTCTTCTTCCCTGCGAAGGGCTCCCCGACGATTGATGCGTCAATCACCGTGGAAGGCTCCATAGTGTCTCCGTCTCAGTCTGCCAGGAACCTTTGAGTGACCCTGGACAACCAGCTGTGCTTCTCGAGCCATATTGCAGCAATCACTCGGACCTGCCATTTCTCCCTCCACAACATCCGGAGAATCCAACCGTTCCTCACCCAAGAGGCCATTCAACTCCTGGTCCAGGCCCTGGTGATCTCTCGTCTGGACTACTGCAATTCCTTGCTGGCAGGCCTTCCGGCCTGTGCCATCAAGCCTCTGCAACTAGTCCAGAACGCTGCCGCTCGCCTGGTGTTTAACCAGCCGAAGTTCACCCATGTCACCAGTCTATTCTCCTCTCTGCACTGGCTCCCCATCGCAGCACGCATCAGATTCAAGTCACTGGTGCTTGCTTTTCAAGCAGCCAGAGGTACTGCTCCCCCATACCTCCAGTCACTCATCACTCCCTACACCCCGCCCAGACTCCTCCGCTCCGCCTCCTCTGGCAAACTGACTGCCCCATCCCTCCGGGCACCTGGCGGCCGCTCCTCGCAGTCTCGCCTCTTCTCTGTCCTGGTCCCTCGCTGGTGGAACGACCTCCCGCAATCAGTCAGGACTGCGGAATCACTTCCAATCTTCCGCAAGAGACTCAAAACCCACCTCTTCAGACTCCACTACCACTGAACACTGTCCATCTAGTCAATCTATCGTCACCACTGTTTACTTGTTCTACACTACTAAAAAAACAAAAAAAAAAACAACAACAAAAAAATCCCACTAACCTTTTATTTCCCAGTGTTACAGGTATAATACGCAGACGCCTGCAATGATGTCTATTGCTGTATTACTGCAATGATCTTGTGCGCTAACTATGATTGTTCTTACCTTGTATTAATGCACATCTTGTAAGTCGCTCTGGATAAGAGCGTCTGCTAAATGCTTAAAATGTAAAATGTAATGCAAAATTGTATTTGAAAAGCAGACATCCCACCTGTCACGGAAGCTCCGGGAGTCTCTTGGAGTTTAGCATCAGCTCCCTGACACCCGTGAGAGGTCACAAATCTCCCGCAAATCTCCACCACAGAAGCTTTTTTTTCTTGTTGCGGGAGATTTCTGACCTCTCACGGTTGTCAGGGGGCTGATGCCAAATTCCGGAGCTTCCGTGAGAGGTGGGATGTCTGGAAAAGTAACAATAGATTATGTGAAGCGATATCAATTTGCCATGCCAAAGTATCTTAAATAGCCTTTGTTGTAAGGTGAAGTAGAGCTAGAAGTAGGCTAATAATTATCATTATGACACCATATTGTATAAAAGTGTAGTAGTAATAATAATAATAATAATAATAATAACAATAATTCATTTCTTATTACAGATGTGAATGAGGATACAAGACAGGCAGCATGTCAGCCAGGAAATGCAAATGTAAAGCAGAGTTATTATTATTAATATTGATATTGTCAGTTAATTCTATTTTTTTTATTTTTTCAAAAGTGTGAAAGCTTGAAATAAATATCATACACTACAATGACATGGCAAGGAATGTTATGTGTATGATGAGATTTCCTCTGTATTGTAAGATACAGAGGAAATTTGTAAGAAAACATTATATTTTATTTTATTCATAAGAAATATTTGCATAACTACAAATATTATTAAATGTTACACCATGATAAAGTCCAAAAAACCTATTTTGCTTTATAATTATCTTACTTGCAATAAGGGTCACACGATTACCCTGGAGAGTATGCACATTCAGAACTGAAGGATTTGTTGCCCAGACTTATTCATACCAGCAAATATCAAGCTCATAACATTGAATCTATTAAGAATCAATTGGTTCAAATGTTTCATTGTTTCAAACCAGTTAATTTCCCTTTTTTGGTCCATCACTAGTATAAGGTCTTTGTCCAAATTTTCTTGGATCTTTATGTGTTCCAGGGGTAGAGGGAGGTTTAATGGATGAGAGAGTTGTGCAGTGCAGAATGGCCGGGAGAATGGCTTCTCTCTTTTATGCAGCTGGTCATTAGGGTCCGACGAGACAGAGCTGCGTGACAAGGAAACGTAATGCAGCTGTGTCACTGGTTCAGGGCTGGATAGCAAGATACACAACCATGTGTGTATCTTCTTTGTGAATGGTGTGTCTTGCTGTTTTTCCAATCGGGAGCTGTCCAGCAGCTGACAGAGCAGCCTGCTGATATACCACAGTTGCTTTCTATTCTGGACCCATGCCCTTGTCTTTGCAGCTCTTATGATATGCAATTTATCTATCCTTCCATGACACTGCCCTGTACGTAGCTCTAGATAAGATTTGTTGAAATGCTGCACCGGATATAGCCTCCTATGCAGTGTATGGTTCTATTTTTGACCAAATTGTGTATTTGACAAATTATTATATTGTTGTATAAATTGTGTAGTTAGGTAATTGCTTATTTAAATAACCTGTATTAATATACAGTGGGGTCCTGAGCGTGACTATTCATCGTTCATCGGAAACATTTTTACTTAATGTGGTATTTCTTATTCAAGAATATCATAAAACACTGATACAAATTAAAAAATAAATGTTTGTTTGAGAAAGGATGGTATGAAATTTAAATATTTATACTGTACATATTTTGTTTGCACACCATTACCTTTCATTTCCTCAAAATGTTGTGACACCTTATTTTTCATTTAAGGTTTGATACATGGGCACTCCTAATACACAGTGTGAGTTGTTTTGGTCTTTTAACAATTAATACCGGATACTTATGTAATTAATACGGTCCTGTATGTGTTCTCATTGCTACTGCAGGTGCATTAATCTTGAAAAAGGACACTTCCTTTGCAAAAGTTTTTGCAGCTATTTGTAATTATGTCAGCAGAGCTTAGTGAAGTAGTTATAAGTCAAATTGAGTAAACATTTTGTGTTAATTTTTGATGAATGATGAAAACAAACAAATCTTGGTAGTGGACTCAGACTTTTGGACCCCACTGTATATAATATATTTTGTGAATAATCCTCATCGCCTGACTGGGGACAGCAGTTGGAAATTAGCCTTGGCTAGAAACCTAGCTAGTAATACATTTATTACCTGTTTTAAAAAATGTACCAATGGCTTATTGCATTTTCCCCAACAATTTAACAAAAATAAGGAAATAATAGTATTTGCCAAATGAATAAATAATCATTTTAAAAATCATTTTTGCACAAAATTCCAATACATTATTCCCAATATTTCTTCATTCAGCTCACATTTGGTGAGTGATGGACCGTGCATATCCGTAATCTGTTTAACATGGTTCCTTGTCCCTTGCCACACCCAGGCACATTGCAATGCACAGTTATGCTATAGTTTTGCACTTGCATACTAATGTAATTCACTTAATTCCTTCAAAATCTATTACTTTCAGGAGAAATTTGGAGCCAATAGGAAAGGACAAGCCATGAAATACAAAAACAGGGCGCTGAGCGCTAGAGGTCACACACAAAGGTCAGGGGTATGCTTCTCAGGAGGATTCCCCACTGTGTCTGCATTGAATCAACCACAGGTTTGTTGTGATGAAAGATGGTGTCTGTTGTAACCACGCCAATTATCAAAGCCCTAGTCAATTAAAGTCCTCATCAATAAGCCCATCAAAGCTAATTTCAATATAAATGAGGTCACAGGGAATATTCTGGCTTTGGCTTGATTTAACACAAAGTGAATCACTACATACAATATGTTGGGTGGACAGTAGAACTGTAGTACTTTGTCAAAAAATGATACATATATTTTGATACATATATAATGATACATACATACATACATATTTAAACAATAATACATATATACAACACCCAGAGGCAATACACCCAAAACACATTGAGAGTACATTGAAACATATAGAAGCATTAGATCAAATGACCACTCTATGGGATCTCCTGGTGATTTATGATATTTTGCTCTCCTTCCATGAGACCTGGTTCTATACATCATCTGTGTTTGGCCAAGGAACAGGCAACATGGGAACGCAACTTTAGCACCCTGCGGGGGACCACCTGTGAGCTGTGGTGTCCCTCTCTGTCCGCAAGACCCTCGGACCCAAGTGTCTGGCCCTTCAGTTGCCCATGTGCTTTAAGTATACTGCCCTCAGCGTAATTAGTAACAGATTTCCCAGTGCTCCCGGTTCTGGGCTATTCATCTACTAGCTCACCCAGAAGATTAATAGGCTTTCACCAGGGCACTGCAATGGATTGCTGCCACTTGCTGAGATCATTAGCACTGGCCTGCATGCTGCTGCAGAGATTTACAGCTTTGCATACTGAATAAATACTCCATCATCACCTAATTAAAGGTTTATTGTAGACACTTGTGGCCAGTCCCCAGTACAGTAAAGCACAGCTGAAGGGCGCAGCAAACTATTCCCTAGACTGAAGGCTATTCGCGGCAGCAAGAGGTAGATAAGCCATTCTACGCATATTAACAAAGTGAGCAGAAGGGGATCTCATCAAATGTATGAGCTCAATGCAGGTAAAGGTGGGAGCCAACAACCTTAAGTCAGAGCTGATATCAAATAAAGGGCTCTTGGAGTGTTTTTATGAAAAAGATGGATTTTTTCTCACAATCATCTCCTATCATGTGCTCTGGTATTAAAGAAAAACTGCCTTTGGGTTGAAACTGCTTTTTGCTGGCAGATATTTAAAACAATTAATATAGTACTCTGCCCTATATTATCACCAACCCATAGCCCCAAACAAATGCTTCTGGTCTTTTCACAGCCACTAAATGCAAGTGTCAAGAATTTATGATCTAAGTCTATGATCTTCAACGGAAGTAGAACCATATGTCTGGGCATGACTACAAGTGAAGTGCAACTGAGAAGGGTGTTTTTCATACATACAATTGTGATTGACAGACATAATTTAACTGAAATAAGATACTATTTGATTTCATCTCAGTATTGCAATGTATGTAATGAATGCAGGAATGTATTTGTAATAACCTTTTATTTCAGCAGAAAATAATTAATCATAAAAACATAAAAACAGGTGGTAGGTTTTTTTAAATCATTTTTTATCATTTTGATTGAAAATGTGTATTATGTTAACAACCAGACAAGAAGGATACAACATAAATGATTACGTTAAGGTGCTACAGCTATGAATTCGCTTGTAATAATAAAACAGACTTTTCAGATATTTAGTGCTTACGCATTCTACATAATTTAAAGTTATTTGTTCATGCATCCATTCACATAGCCAGGTAGCTACTTGTGCTATCTACATAACGTTACTGTACTACACTCAGGTGCGTATTGCAGACACACAAAACAGTTGTGACAGCCGAAGTAGGTCGCTACCAAACTGTCAGATTCCAATACGCAACGGATGTGGGAAAGATGTATATAGTTCACTTACAACTTGGCTCTATCACAGGTCGACATGCATCATTTGGAAAGATAAACGGTTTGTTTAAGATCCATGTTTTTTTGTCAGATGTTCAGGGTATGCTAACTATGGACACAGAAAAATTCTATTTTAGCAGTAAATTGATAGCTAAGGCAGCCGGCTAACTTTTAGTAACCCTTTGGCTATTTAATACATTATATAAATGGGTTGAATTGAAAATAGTAAAAAAATTATTTGCTTTTAATGCCACGCATCGAAAGTGTTTGCATGAACAATTCGCTAGTAGTCGCTCCGCTCATCGGCTCAATCAGTGTAACGTTACAGTATGAATTTCCAGATTAAAATTTAGCTATTTTAGAGTACTCTATTAGCCTATTAATGGTTTTTAGAATGGCTCCCATTCAAAATCACAAACTTTGACATTCATTATCTTAGCTGTTTCATCACCTATTTGGCTGAAACTTGGCATCCTACTTGGATAGCCCTGTACAATATATTCCTCGACCCTCAAACCAATATGTTCAGCCATTTTCTTGGACCAAACCCCCAGTAAATTTAGCTAAATTTTAAGACAATTTATTTGTCAAGATTACCTAAATATCAACAACTCAGACAAAAAATATATGCTTTAAATGTTGTACCCCTGAAATAGGGGAATAATTAATACAGTACAACTGCTGCTTGCTCTGCATCAACTGTGTTCATTTACTTTACTTACATATATTCAAATGTAATCTGCACTTGCATGAATGAGGTTAGAACATATACAAGCATCAAATTCTTACAGTGCATGAACTGATAACTTATTATCTCTGCACGGTACAATTTATTGTTACAGTGCATAAACATTTTATATCTGAAATGGTACAAATTATTTTTAAAGGGGATGGCATTAAATCACAACTCGATTGGCACTTCACATTTCAAACAATAAAAAGGGGAATGACAACCCCCCATTGACATAGTCATTGGTCATTTACTTTGTATCAATATCATGTGTTAAACTGTGGGTGACTCAACTTTGTAGGTGTTTTACTTATTAAAGTAATTTTTGCGGAAAATGCAAGCAAACTTTGGCACCCACATCCAACATTCTAAATAAAAAAACGAGCCAGAACACCATCAAAATGAGTTCTCGCTAGGCAACTACTATAGTGAAGGGGACGGACAGACAAGGTTAAATTAGCTGTGCTAACACTATATAGTAGTTTGTGAAACCACACATATAACGCTGGCCAGGACAAAATGTCATAATTAAATAATAAATTATGTAACAACATTGCTAGCTAGATGACCCAGTTATGCGGTTAAGTCTTGAATTGATTGAGGCCAATGACGGGACATGTCGGAATTACATCAGCCTTCAGCTGGCAGTTGTTACAGGTCCATAGCTAGCCAATGTAACACCTGGCTACAACCTGTCAGCAAACCGTTAACAACTCTCCCTATTCAAACTACCATAGTCAATAAACACAAACAAACAAAAAGCATGTTCTACAACGGCAAAAACAACTAGCCAGTTATAACCACAACATGCGAGTAAGCTAATAAGGCTATTTATTGACTGGTTGGTAAATAAGGCTTCAGCTGACACAATACAGCTCAAAATATTGTCTTACTAACATTATGAGCAAACCTAGAACAATACTGTCCAATACAGGGCCCGTCACTGTGAGTAGTGGTGAGTGCCCAGTGGTGACTAGCCTACATATTGTTTGAAGTACTTGTACATGTATAGTAGAACAACATAGCTACAGTACTGTAGCAGGTGTCAAAGCTGTGTGTAAGAAAGCCTTGTTCGTGCATATGTGAAAATAAAGGTTTTGATGCTCATTTGAATTTCCTGTCTTTTTCGGCTTTTGACTGACTTTTAACTTATGACTTAAAACATTGTTTTGGGGATTTAATTATTTTAAATTCAGAATGTGTCCACATAGCTTGCATGTGTTCCAATACACCCCTTAACACCTCTTAACACTTTTCAACCCCAACAGCTGTGATAATTAGCTGTGATAATCACATGCCGTGCAACACAACCAGGATTGGAACAGAACAGCAGGACACAGGGAATGGAGTTATTGGTCTGCGGACCAGTTTTATTAGCTCTCCCACAGGAAGAGAGGGAGAGAGAGAAAGTGAACTAATACAAATTAACAAAATAAACTTTGGCCGTCCCCTTCATGGGTTCTGGCTAAAAACAATAAATCAAAAGAACAAACTAAACAAAAAGCACTAAGCGTTCACTGCACGCGCACACACACATTTCAGTGGTGTTTGTTTCAGGATCTCTGGGTTCTATGGATGGATGGCTTTCAGCTTCCGTGTTCCAGCCACCTACCAGGAGAGCAGAACAGTTTTAAGCACACAGTTACACTTAGATAATGCTGCACAGCTGTGTGCTCTAACTGCCCTGCCTGTAGGAGTGGGCGTTAATCACTCCGATTCCCCTGCCTGGACCGACGCCTTCCACAGCCTATTAAATAGTTTTGATCATGCAATCATTTATGGCTAATGTGTATTTGAACCAATATTGCATTTATTATTAAGTTGCAAAGACATTTGGAAATTAAATCATGCTGGAGAGAAAAGGATCCCATTGCTAGGCACCTGTGGCCTCTCCAAATCCCTGTGGTCGGGAAGGATGTCAAAAAGGGCCGCCAATGTACAGTTTTTATGTTAAGTTATTTTTTACTGTTATATCAAAACTATCGGCATATTAGATAATCAAATTTATCATTGTCTGGGAGTGATAATTTTGCTTCTATCTTGAGCCCCTTTCAAAAGGAGCATGAGCCACACAGCCTGAAAGGGCTTACATATCGATTGCAGCAATGAAAACATTATCTGTTTATTTACAGGGGTCTTCTCTGAGTGCTCTGTGCACCAATAAATTACTAATAATAGATCATTGTATTATGTATATGTTTTGTCTGCACAGGGTAGTCTTCACCACCAGGTGATGTGTGAGCATGAGTGACATGAGTTATTGTTGTGGTTGTGGTTTCCTATAAATTAAACCCCATCTCAACTTTGAAGCTACAAGCATCTAACTTTGTCAAACTATAGTAGGCAACTACATTTCCTTGTATGGTTTTGATAAAAAAACTACTTTTTTATTTATAGATGCCGAAAAACAAATTTTCCCCATATAGTAACTTGGTTCCATGCATGCTCTGTATTCACTCACTGTTGGTTATTCAAGCTGGCAATTGGTTCAGCAAAGTCAGCAAAACCAGTTTGTGTTAGATATAGTAGTTAGTATTCGTAACAATACTGATACCCTCTCACGGCAATCTCCTGTAGTGTAAGCTAACGTTACAGTGTTCCGCCATGCTCACCCACGTCTCCCCTCTACTCTTCTCTCTGCACTGGCTCCCCATCGCAGCACGCATCAGATTCAAATCACTGGTGCTTGCTTTTCAAGCGGCCAGAGGTACTGCTCCCCCTTACCTCCAGTCACTCATCACTCCCTACACCCCTCCCAGACCCCTCCGCTCCGCCTCCTCTGGTAAACTGACTGTCCCTTCCCTCCGGGCGCCTGGCTGGCGCGCTCTCGCGGTCTCGCCTCTTCTCTGTCCTGATCCCTTGCTGGTGGAACGACCTTCCGCAATCGGTCAGGACCGCGGAATCACTTGCGATCTTCCGCAAGAAACTCAAAACCCACCTCTTCAGACTCCACTACCACTGAACTCTGACCATCTAGCTAAATTGTCCTCACCACTGTTTACTTGTTCAACACTATACTCCCCCCCCCAAAAAATTCACTAACCTTTTCCTTCCCGGTGTTACAGGTATGGTACGCAGATGCCTGCAATTATGTCTATTGCTGTATTCCTGCACTGATCTTGTGCGCGTATTAATGCACATCTTGTAAGTCGCTCTGGATAAGAGCGTCTGCTAAATGCTTAAAATGTAAAATGTAATGCTCCTGTTTCAGAAGAGACTATGCGTTTCTGCTGGTACCTATTAGCGGGAATGCAGTCGCTTGAGTGTTAGGTCTTGTCTGTGTGTGAAGCATGAACTGAACAAGTTGACTCATTTGCATCAGTCTTTAATACAACTTAGCTGTAGCTTTAGCTAGCACCAGCTAGCTAGCTAACCAAGCAATGGTAGCAATAAAATGTTTGTTTTAGATCCCAGCTTGCACAGGTGTCCATCCATAGCATTTTTGTAAATCTACACACCTTGGCATAGATTCTACAAGTGTCTGCAACTCTATTGGATGGATGCAACACCATTCTTCCACAAGAAATTCCAACAATTTGAATAACATAGTATCTGTGTGACCAGCTGTGGGATAATGTTCAGCATGTTCAATGTTCATTTACATTTCCAGAAAATAACTTTTTTACCAAAGACTTTGCAGAATACTATCAACTTGGTTTTTAGTTGGGTTCGCTGTTTTCAGCCATACACAGATTGTATATCTATGGGTTTTAAATAGATAAATACTGTATATATTTATAGACAATAGGTGAATCAGTACATTGAAATGCTGTGCTATTGTGCCCACATTCAAAACATTACATATATTTAATAACATAACTATACTTAGCTAGAACAGGCACCCATCACCTGGATTCAATCAAAACCATCAAATAATCTTCAGGAAAGTTCCATTCAATCAAACAAATAAATACAAAAATACAGATTCATATACTGATCTTCTTGTATTACGATGAATTACAATTCAATCAAATCAATCAAAACAACCAGTATTTAATTATGAAAGAAGGGTCAAGAAAACATGCAGCTTCCTTGGTTATCTAAAAAAAAAGATATCTTTGACTTATCCAATTGCTTAATTTTCCTTTTTTAAAAGCTGTTATTCATAGTTCATTAGGGTCCCCTTCGGTTTTTGATATCCAGGGGGAATATCATAGTGTGACATAATGTCATGTTTGCTGTGATGCAAAATTGATCTCTGCATTATGCATTTAAGGCTTTGTGTTTTCAATCCCTTATGGAAATCGTACATCTTTTATTCTTGCCAGAAACAAGGTTGTCAGTTACTGCAGCAAAGCATACCTTTTCTCAAAACCACCTTCTGCATCTTCTGCTGATCAAGATTCCAGAATCTTTCAGGCCACTCCAGAAAGTCATTCAGCAGGGCTTGCTTGGGTTTTATATCAAGATGGAACACATACACATTTCTGGCAGATATTTCTTAGTTCCCCTCTCATATTCAGATGCAGGGCTCTAATATCATTGGCATATTAGAATAATATATGCAAGTCTTGTTTGGCATACTTCAAGGAGTAAATTACATAAAATCTCCTGGAAACATGCACTGTAAATAAATAAACTACTGGCTCCAGAAGGAACATTGTTCATTAATTCAGCTCACATTTTTGAAAATAGCACACACCATGCATTCACAAGCTTCTCAACTGTCCAATTAGCCCTATCTATACTTTGAACAGGCATTCCTATTTACCAGAAAACAATTAAATGATTGGTAAATGCAACTTAAGCCATGCTCAGAATGTATTCATTATTTATTATGTTTAATTATGTGTTTTAATATGGTGCTATTTATTTCAGTACCCCTTTACACTACAATGTCTTTAAAAGTATATGGCAAGGGCACTTATCAATAATTATTATTATTTTTTTTTTTTCTGATCATTCACACTTCATTGTCCTCACAACCAGGGATGTCACACTCAATTCCCATTGTGCCATGTGCAAAGTTGCTTTCACACTGTAGCCATACAGGTATTAGGTCAGCATATTGTGGCAGGCGCCCAGAGGCATAACGAGGGGTAGTAGTAGAAGGGCGGTACATAGTAGCCCATCGGCTCCAGCCCCACACCATAATGGGAAGTCTGGGGCTGACGCACCACACCTGAGATGCATTAGCTGAGTGTTCACACAGGAAATAAAAGGCTAACTTTTTCCACAGGAGAATCAAAAAGTACTGTATCGGAAAAGCACTGGTGTTGGAGACTGAGATTTGTGTTTGGATTGATTACTTGCTCGACTTGGATTGTTTTGGAAAACCTTGTTTGTGAGCTGACCAAATCGATACAAAAGAGAATGGAAGTGTTGATGAAACAACTTGTCAAAGCCCATATCGCCCAGCAGGCGATGAACCTAGAGTTGTTGAAGGAACAGCGACAACAGACGACCCTCTTGCGAGCAGAAATTGGTCATCTGACCGCACCTGGAGCCACAGCAGCCCACCATCCCCGAGTGACCCTCAGCTCTTTCATCCTCAAATTGACAGACAAGGGGCACAGCTGCGGGAATTTCAGCCAGGAGATAAAGTGCTGGTGCTGGTACCCACGTCGGAATGTACGTTTCTCGCGAGGTGGGCAGGTCCATACGAGATCATTGAAAAGTTAGTGAAGTGACTTACAGGGTAAGCCAGCCTGATCGCCACAATGTTACTGAACTATATCATGTCAACCTACTTAAGAAATGGCATGCAAGAGAAGTGCTGTGTACTGTGTATTCCGAACCCTGTTTTACAGCTACCACTGCAGATGATGTGCCGCTGGGGGAACAGCTGAGCCCAGCTCTTCTTATCACTGGTGTCTAAATTAGACAAGTCACATGTCTTAGAAGTATTGCTAAAGAATACAATGTGAGAAAGTCAATAGTGTTTGATATTAAGAAGGATGAAAACAAAATCAAACAAAATGACAAACAGAAAGACAAACACCACTTATAATACACTCTTGTGGCAACCGATGCAAATTGCAATCAACAGTCCAATCAACTGCTGTTGTCTTATGAAATCCATCAGTTATGCTCATAGAATTTGATAAAGCCCCATGCTGAATGCTGACATTCAAAGAGGTAGGCTATGTTTGGCCATCTACTTGTATGAAGGATGGCAGTGTATTCTTGATGAGATTATGTCAGGGGCCCAGGTAAGATGATAGCCTGATCATTTGTTGGGTTCACCAAATACCCAACACAACTATTACTTTATCAATTCAGTTACCTGCTGTAATTTTAAAGTTCCCCAGCTCTGGTAATCAATAAAAGTGGTTAATTTAGCTAAGTTCCTAGTTACAATTGCTCATGCATTGGTAAAATAATTTTCCCAAAATTGTTGGACATTGTAAAAGTTTGATTTTAATGGACATATTTGCCATGACTGAAGTGCAGTTGCGCTGAACACACCTCATAGCTCGTGACTCCAGTGATGCCAACGCTGGGACCAGTTGTCTAAAACCAAGGAATCTGAGTGATGCCAGTCACAGGCCTAACCGTCCACTCACCCTCCCAAAGCCACTGAAAACCTCTATCTTGTGTTTGCCTCAAAGACGAACACCAACTAATTTTCCACAACAAACAAGGTAAGTACTGTACATTTCCGTCAGAGGGAGGATGAATGTCAAGGAGGGGTGTAAATCATTCATGAGAAATGCAGAGAAAAGCTGTCACTCATAATGACACTTTAAAAGCCCTACCATTTCTGCATTCCCTCCAATGGCATCATTAGTTGGTATTTCCCAATTTCTTTTAGCCTGCAACCAGTCTAATTGTAGCTTCATAAATAACTTTTGGGTAATTAATTTAAGCACAGATTTACAAGGTCAGAATAATGACAATTCATTAAACTCTGTAGATGTCTTTTTCAAATAAGACTAAGCATATTGTGGATACACTGAATTAACTTTTTTGTTTAGCCATATAGAACTGAAACCAGGGTACCAATAATATAAACTGACTTGTTGAAGTGGTCCCAAAGTTTTGGTATTCTGCAGTTCAATCCCAATGACAATACAATTACTGACAGACCACGGGTGATTATGTGATAGCTAAATGTAAATAAGAGATATTGGCTAATATAATGTGGAGAGAGTTTTGTGCAAAATACTCCGTTTTACCAAGGATAATTCATTCAAATTGATAGCTTGTGATCAGTGTACCAGGAGGAAATTAGTGAGAGGAAATGGACAGCATGTTTAATGAAGAAGAACAAGTCCCATCTTAATTCCATCCAACATTTGTGAACAATACAGGCTATTTTCCATTTTCTTTCAGCTAAATAATGTAATAAACAGTCTCTTGATGTTTTTTTTTGCTCCTACTTCAGTGCTGCGAGCCAGCTGTTCTGAGATTTCTTGTTGACAGCCACAAACGCTGAGCAGTACTTTGACATTCATTATTTCTGCTTTCCTTGTGTGCTGACTGTTTGATCTCAAGTACAAGACTTTAATACCTTTTCTGTAAAAATAAATGAGATGGGGACTGTTAGTGGTATCTCCTTTCCCCCAGAGCAACAGGAACAAAACACTCATGATTAATGATTGGTGTTTTCCATATGATCCCCATCGCTATGGAAATTTCCACCAGCCCCTGTGCCTGGAGTCCAAAAATGACCGTGTCCTTCCTGAAAAGCACAGATATCCCCTTTCCTCCACATTAGCACACAAATAAAATTGTTTTATGTCACACCATGCGCTTGAGAAAAAAATAATCAATAGCAAGTGCAGACTTCAACAAAGGTACCAGATGCCTGAATTATTATGGGGAATATGCTCTTAATCTTAGAAATTATGCAAGGGACCTGCCTTTGCATAATTACAGTAACATTGAGCTGGTTTCTCTACTTACCCTCTTATCTTCCCCTGTACAACTCAAGAATCCATGTCCAATGGACTTAAAAATAAGTACAAATGAAAGACTTCTATTGTTCATGTTAAACACTTCTTTTTTCGGCCAATTCATATTGTTCTTCAGGGAACAACTCAAATATGCAGTGACTTTTTTAAGTCTTTGTCTTTGTTGCAGTGGAAAGTTTGTACATTACATACCATGGGCCCTAGTTTAGTTGTCAAACCACAATGTGCAGACAGTAGCATTAATCCAGAACATTGATGCATTAAGGTGTATAAAACTGCATTCTGGTAGTTTTCTCACAAGACACAGTAATGCACCTGAGGCGCAGTTTAAAAAAAGGTTGATTTAAGAAGAATAAATTACCTGTGGGTGTTGTGAGGGTTTGGTTTGATTATGGCCAATCAGATCATCAGCTTTTTTCCCTTTTATACCATTGTAGGGTGACCAGATTCAAAAGTAGGCAGAATTTGTGGGATATTGAAGTATGGGAAATTAATAATAAAATTAAAATAAAATTTAAAATAATGAGGGAGGATGGGGGGTGTCATGATATTGTTGAGCACATCCATATTTTATATTCATACTTTTATCAAATATGACAATCAAAATAAAGAAGTGAGAGAAATCTGAAACAATGTTTGTTGACACGCAGGTGATGATATACTATTTTTTCTAAATGCAGGCCAATTTCCATCATTGAGGAACAAGTCAAAAAGCAGGACTAGCCTGCACAATGCATGACATCTGTTTATCCTATAACAGGCAATTTTCGCGATTTCGTCATCTCTGATGAAGAACAATTGTCATGGCTTGCGAAGACGACATTCTGAGACTTGCTTTCACTACAATAAAATTGAGTACATAATTGTCAAATCACATGGCAATGACAATGTAAACTAACGTGCATCAGTTCCCTACTGAGAAAAGCTATTTTTGAGAAAAGCTATTTTTGAGAAAAGCTATTTTTGAGAAAAGCTATTTTTGAGAAAAGCTATTTTTGAGAAAAGCTATTTTCTCAGTATGAAACTGATATAGTTGTCCACGTGGATGAGGAAGATGTGTGGCGCAGTTTAGTTTAATTTAGTTTGTGCATTATATATTGAAATGTGTTTATTAAAAGTATTAACTGTTTCATTGATGTGCCATCTGTGATCACCTGTGATGCTCCACAGGGTGTGCAGAACAGTTCCCCATTTTGACTCATTGCCCCACATCCTGCAACAAAGAACTTAGTCCTGCACCATAATAAAAGAATAACATAACCAATATTATTTTATTAAATAATATTGGTTACACCACCCCCCCAACAATATAATCAACCCCATGTAAATAGACAACACTAATGGAGAAGACTGAGAGTGACACTCCAAAATGAATTAATTCATTAGGCATAACAAAACGAACAGTAGATGAAAGAAAACAAAAAACAGATGATGTAAAGGAAATATGACATGAGGTTAGGCGCCGTCCAAAAGAAAAACTTTTCTACAACATAATGCAGGAACAAGACCAACTGAGGTCCAATCAAGGAAAGAATATTAGAATAAGAATAAAGAATGGAAACAACTAAACTTGTGATGGAAGAATGCCACAGAGCATCTGAAAGTAAAACTGTATTCACAATGAATTATATACCCTCCTGAACACATACACACAATAAGATAATTGTTCAAATTCAGAACTATGTTTTTGTGCTTACTGATGACAAATTAGTCAATAGAAATCCTGCGTCCATTCATATAATTTTTATTTCAAGTTCTAGTAAATAATAAGCCTATGTATGCTATATAGAATATATATTAAAACATGTAATTGGCTGTCTGTAGCTTACAGGTATTCCTGAAAATAAAGCAGTCGTGACATGAACCCAGGGTACTTTGCAACAACATTTGTGATTATTTGTTTTGTATCACTGGGACAGGAATTGTTAAAATACCTAGGCGAATCTCACCTGGGGAAGACTGAGCTGCTCTTCCTCCCAGCGAAGGGCTCCCCAATGATTGATGCTTCAATCACTGTGGAAGGCTCCATAGTGTCTCCGTCCCAGTCTGCTAGGAGTCTTGGAATGACCCTGGGCGACCAGCCGTGCTTCTCGGGCCACATCGCAGTGATCACCCGGACCTGCCGATTCTCCCTCCACAACATCCAGAGGATCTGACCGTTCCTCACCCAAGAGGCCACACAACTCCTGGTCCAGGCCCTGGTGATCTTGCGTCTGGATTACTGCAATTCCTTGCTGGCAGGCCTACCGGCCTGTGCCATCAAGCCATTGCAACTAGTCCAGAATGCTGCTGCATGTCTGGTGTTCAATCAACCGAAGTTCACCCACGTCACCCCTCTACTCTCCTCTCTGCACTGGCTCCCCATTGCAGCATGCATCAGATTCAAATCACTGGTGCTTGCTTTTCAGGCGGCTATAGAAACTGCTCCCCCTTACCTCCAGACACTCATCACACACTACACCCCAGCCAGACCCCTCTGCTCAGCCTCCTCTGGCAAACTGTCTGTCCCATCCCTCCAGGCGCCCAGCAGCCACTCCTCGCGGTCTCGCCTCTTCTCTGTCCTGACCCCTCGGTGGTGGAACAACCTTCCGCAATTGGTCAGGACCGCGGAACCCACATTTTCAGACTCCACTACCACTGAATCCTGTACATCTACCCAATTGTCTTCACCACTGTCTACTTGCTCAACACTTCTTGTATATGTATCCCTGCCTACTCATTTAATAAAAACCTCCCAGTGTTACAGGTATGGTATGTAGATGCCTACAATGATGTCTATCGCTCTATTACTGCACTGATTTCGTGCACAAACTGTGATTGTTCCTACCATGTATTAATGCACATCTTGTAAGTTGCTCTTGATAAGAGCGTCTGCTAAATGCTTAAAATGTAATGTAAATGTAAAATGATATCAGCGCTTATAAAATACTGCCTGGTTTCAAGAGTTCTTAAAATGTTTATGCAAAGAAAAGAGTTGCAATTAAGGCATGCTTTAGTAAATCAGATTGAATACTTAATCAACCTAATTTACAAAATCTCCACCTTGTTTTAGCTCGTTCACCCCAGATATACATTAGTATGAATGCAGTGACTTGACCACCGCAAATTACATCCTAATAGCAGTTCTAACTATTGCGACCACTTAGTAAATCCAACGTAGATATTGCGACCTTGTATCCAACGCAAAAGCAGTCGTAATCCTTTAAGTAATTCTGGCCTTTCATTTCAGAATTCTCCCGCTCCCATTGCGCCGCCCAACCCATGTCAATGCAAATGGCTTTATTGCAGGCCATGAAACAACCAAACTGGCTATTTTGTGTAATTGTGGTTTTGTGGAATTTCATTCTTAAGATATTTGTGACAGACAAAATGAGAAATTCCATTACTGCACAAGTGCATTTTCACTACCATCCTCACCAAACTAGAGCCCTATATGTGAAGATTCTCATGGGAAATATTCTTAATTACAGGAAATAATGTATTTTGTCCAATATGCCATTTTGATGCCGGGAGGGGTGGGGGATGAGTAGAGTGGGCTGCTTCTCCTCTTTGACTGCTGTCAGTAGTTCATATTCGCTCCCACAGCCCGCCGAGCACTACAAAGACCTTGGACAGTAGCAGCCTCACCTACAGGCAGGCTCACGAATGGCTGATCAGCGATCAACTCAGGTTTTGGCCATTGCCTTCGTTAGCCCCTATATAAAAGCACAGCCTGCCATGCCTGGAGACTTCAGGGGACATGGAGAAAGTGCTGTGGTTTTTTGGTTCTTTCTCTTAGCCTACTATTGTTTAATTTGACTTTTATTTCTTGTATATTTTATTTGTTTTTGATTGTCCTGGGATGTACATACACACCTTAACTAACCATTAGCTTTTCAATTTGTTTATGATCTTAATGCATGACCCCATTGCATTTAAATATGCCCGTCAATAAGGTAATACTGAAATACCATTGTTGCTTAAATGTCAGCAATAAATTAGCTTATTACCATGTGACATCAATATCTTTGTGAATTTAATACTGAGCTAACTGTTCTCTGAATTTATGTTATAAACAATCTGTCATTTTTTCATTCAAGTTTTTTTAGAAAGGTGTCATGTTTTCTCTCTTCTACTGCCAAGAAAACCTGCCAACAGTGTACATGATTATATTCTAATCATCATCTAAGATCCTTACACATAAACTTGTTTTTAGATCTCAAACTTCATGCATCACATATTTTACAGTTTACAGCAGGACTAATTATGTTGGAACAGTTCATGACAGGGCAATGACAAATGTCCTTGTTTATTCTATACACAGTTCCAGGATATGCCCTTGTGATTAAAAAATAGAACAGAACATTGACACAAGTTGAACATAGTACAACTTAAAGGTGTACTATGCAATTTGAGGTCATTGCTCAGTAGCCGGGAGACTTCCTCTATAAAGTGCACTGGAACAAATAAAAACTGCAATGCAACCATTAGCCAAACCAGCCTCCGGCACTAGTTGTTCCTGTTCACCACCTAGTTCATGTTATTTCTAGCTAAACACAAGAAGAATAAACAAGAAGAATAAAAATAAACATTGAATTTGAATCTTTGTACTGGACTGAACGAAATGATTAAAATCAGCAAAGAAGAACTACAGGCACTTCTGTTGTCATGTGTTTACCAACAATGACCTGTCATGGAGTCACGTTAAATTGCTTAGTACACCATTAAGGATGGGACAGGTTCACATTTACTTTGTACCAAACTACTGTATATTGTACACTGTGATTCCTCAGAGTAATGAACTAGCTACCATGACATCACTTTGCAGTTACTGGTCTGTAATCTGTGACTGAAATTATTACAAATGTACTTTTTCACAACTAATTAGAGTATAATTCAACATGTGTCAACTTAAGCTTCGTATTTGTTTAAGTTTTGTGCATATGGATATAGATAGACACACTCACACACATTGTCATTGCCACTGTAGTTAGTCCATTGTGTGCGATGATGACCATCACTTCTGTCCTGATTGGTGAGTTTTCTTATGGCTGTATAGTCCAAACCTAACAGGACAACAGGACATTAACGTTAACATTAACGTTCATTAAAGTGAAGCCAGACTCCATAAATTGAGCGTTGCCCTGATGTGGAGCCTAGCAGGGCAGAGAGCTGGTGAAGCAAGTGCGGTTTAACAGCAGGTGGGGGCTGACATGCCCCTTCATCTCATGGGTCAGGGGGACTGAAACCATCCCAGGACTGGCCCTGAGGCAGATGACTCAAGAGCAAGGCCTTCCTAGACAAAACGGCCGTAATCTGTTATGTTGATCTCCATTAATTCCTAACATGGGACAGCCCTATCCTGACCTCACAATAGCTGCCTTTCTCCCATTAAATGAGGAGAATGAGCTGCTGTGACTAATAGTCGACACACAACAAAATTAGTTTGATTGGGTAGTGGCATAAAGTAGAAGGAGCCAATCTTGTTTCCATTAAATCACAGAAATATGGAATAAAATGGCTTTCCATTCAATCCTAGGGTGACCTTTCCGTTCCTTCACGTTAATTATGTCTATGTTAAATTATGCTGGATAGAGCACAGTGAAAAGGTCACTTAAGGATTCTGTGACTGTAAAATTTCTCCACTTAGTGTTATAGAATATTTCCCAGCTTTATCTCATTCAGCACCATGACTGACCTGGAGAAATATTCTCATTCATGACATGAAATCGCTGATAAATGGCTGTTAAATATGAAATTTCTTCGGCTACTGCAACACTAGAATCTCATATTATTCTGTTTGACTTCAAGTTTGAGTAATGTCTTTAAATGCAAGGACTGCTCACATGAAAATACATTTGGTCTTGGAATCACATTATATCATTGTATATATCTTACTAAGCCAGGAGTAGACACAATTCTATGCTTTATGTATCTGTGGTACAATAAAACAGCCTGTTATTATCCCTGTAAAAAACTAATTTACATTTGTCACATCATTTCCCAGAGTTTGAAATCAAATATTTATATAATTATTTCCATCGTGAAAACATGTGTCAGCTCCCAGCTATTGAAGAATCTCCTGTAACACTCAAACAACCTAAAGGCTGCCCTTTTTTATATCCCTGTAAAGTTCCAGAGGGTCCTCAGGTAATGTTTACATTTACATCAATATAATTTTTGGAATTCAATCTATCAGTATTCACCAAATATATGTAAATGTTTCTGCTTCATTTAAATAAGAATGGAATGTTCTCTAGTTGTGTTATAAACCACTATATTCATGTATGCCCCCTAATAAATCACTTTTTGTTTTATTTGAAGTAACCTGTTCTAGTGCTGTATATGCATTAAAAATAGCTAGTATATACTGGCACTTACTATTTCCCATAAAGTTAGCTGAATGATAATTACTCACAGGCAGGTGTTATGGGGTCTGATAGATCTGTGACAACGGTAATTGACTAGTTTGTTAGGATACCCCAGATATAGGACCTTATATTCCGAGACAACATGGCTACTGAACTAGACGTGTGGTCGAGGATTATTCCCTTGCGACCGGGCTACTCAATAAACCTGTGGAAGTCCAGGTGGTGACTTTGAGGAGTTTGATGGGCAGTACAGGGACATCTATCGGCACAATCTGACTCCCTCTGGGTTTCAACAGAGTAACCGCACAACCATTCTGGATGCATTGGAGTTATATTTCAAACCTGCCAGGAATGTCATTTATGAGTGTGTGTGTGTGTGTTTATGATGCTGTAAAATGGAGGAGGATGAGTCAATAGACAATTTTGTAGCCTGTTTGAGAGAAAAGGCAGCTACTTGTGAATACAGAGCATTGAAGGACGAACTGATTTGTGATGGAATTGTACTGGAGATTGCGCCGGCGGTTGCTCAGAAAATAGGATTTGACGTTAGTAACTGCAATTTAAATGTGCTGCGCTGCAGAGCACACTGATCTTAGGATGAGAGCAAAAGTCTGTCTCAAAAGCAAGAAGAACTTTAGTGAGGGCAAGATTCACTGTGTTCATAATGTAACCCCGAGCTTAGAGCAAGGTAGTGACAGTGACATATACATGCACAAATCCATAGGGGCTTTACAATCTAAAGGAAGAAAATGGTTTGTAGCATTACGACTAAGGAAAAAAGCTTCACAATGTGAATTGGACTCTGGTGCCACGTGTAATGTAATGAGCTACAAGGACAAAAGCATTCTAGCACCAGACATACATCTCTTGCCCAGCGATACCAGGCTAAAGCTGTACTCTGGTGAATGAATGAGCTCCATGGGCACCTTCGAGACTAAATGTGTTATTCATGGATGTAAACACAAACTGGCATTTCAAATTGTGAAAGCCAGTCAATTTCCTCTCCTCTCAGGCTCCACATGTGAACATCTGGGACTGGTTGAGTTCACAATTCCGAATGATCTGCACAATGTGGAGCATTTCCCCTGACCAAAGAACAATTACTCAGCAGATACTACGATGTATTCAATGAGCCTGTGGAATCGGTGCACGGGGAGGTACATTTTCAGTTGGATCCAGGCCAGTGTGCTCCTCGCAATGTGCCTGCTGCAATGAAAGAGGCTGTGAAAGCCCAGCTGGACAAGTATTAGGCTGACAGCCACATTGCGCCGGTGACTCAACCAACTGATTGGATCAGTGATATGGTCATACTGAAGAAGCCAGAGAAAATAAAAATATGCATCGATCCCAAGTTTCACAACCAACCACTTAAAAGCTTCCACTACATCATGCCAACACTCAACGACATATATAAGCTGCCCAAGACAAGGAATTTTACCTTAGTGGACGCCCAAAATGCATTCTTACAATGCAAGTTGAACAATGAAAGCTGCTACATAACTACCTTTTTGACCCCCTGAGGTCAGAAACACTGGCTCAAGCTTCCATTTGGTGTCTCTGTAGCTCCTGAAGTATATCAGCGCAAACAACACAAGCTGTTGGCTGGGCTCAAAGGCATTGAACCTATTGCTGATGATATTCTGATTGTGGGCTGTGGCAACTCTGACAAGGAAGCTGAAAGTGATCTCGATGTGAAGCTCCTAGTCATTATGGAATGCTGCTGATCAGTTAAGCTGCGGCTTGGTCTGAAGAAGCTACATTTCAAGGTAGCAGATGTCCATTTCCATGGCCACATTCTCTCATCCTCAGGTTTGAAGCCAGACCCAAAAAAGGTGAAAGCCATTCTTGACATGCCGAATCTGACTGATGCAAAAGGCGTGCAAAGTACCTTGATAAATTCATGCCACACCTGTCAGACATCTGTGAACCTCTGCAACGGCTGTTGACAAAGACACACCCTAGCAAACATGACACTGCAGTGCGGGAGATACAATCTCTAGCTATGTCTATACCAGTGTTGCACTAAAATGATGTTGCAAAACCAGTCACAATCCAGAGTGACTCCAGCCAGAGTGGACTGGGATGCTGCCTCATGCAAGATGGGCAGCCGATCGCTTTTTCCTCAAGAGCTCTTACCCCCACTGAAAAAAAATATGCACAAATTGAAAAGGAGTGTCTCAGAATTGTTTTCTCCTGCCAGCACTTCCATCACTACCTGTATGGCCGTGAACTGGTCACAGCAGAAACCGACCATAAACTGCTTCTTGCCATTGTCAGTAAACCCCTCCTCAGTGCCCCGAACAGGCTCCAAAGCATACTCTTGACCTTGCAAAACTACAGCCTGAAGTTCATCTACAAGCCGGGACCTGAGATATTTATCAGCGACACTGAGCAGGGCAACAACGGAATGCCCGGGCAGAGGAACGGCCTATCAGCGACACACCATCAGCTTTCTGCAAAAGGAACAGCAGGCTGTTCAACACATCAATCAGGCAGACTATTTGAATGTCACAGACCACCGCCTAACCCAGATCAGACAATGCACTGACAAGGACGAACAGCTACAGTCGCTGAAGTCAATGGTTCTCCTAGGGTGGCCTGATCTGAAAGTGGAGATGCCTCTCACGGTGAGAAAATACATTTTTTTCCGCGACGAGATTAGTGTGCAATATGGCATCTTGTTCAGAGGTCAGAAGGTCATTGTCCCTAAATCCCTATGTCCAGAGATGCTTACCCGCATACACTTCAGTCACATTAGCATGATGTATGCTACCGCCAAGCATGTGAAACCTTATACTAGCCAAACATGCAAGCAGAGATGACCTGCCGGCAGATACAGTCATAAAGCATTGCAAGTCACAGTTCACAAGGCACGGCCAGCCTGACAAAGTGGTCACAGGCAGGCCAGAGCGTGACAAGCTGAAGACTCCAATCCCTGTAGCCAACAAACTCCTTGAGCTCGGCATTGTGGATGGGGTCATAGACAAGCTGTGTCTCAGGAGGCAGGTCACCAAATAGTTTTGTGGCAGGTCTGCTTGTGATTTACCTGAGTTGGAGGTGGGCCGTGTCTCCACAAAGTTGCCCCACAGTCTTACCTGGTGGATGTTGGTGGCTCCATCCATCGCCGGAATCAAGTCGATCTGCACGTGACAGGGCCGCCATTGAGCCAGGACAACAAGCCATGCACTCTCCTAGATGTGCAGGATCTATGTCCAGACTCCAGATCACGGGACACAGACTCGACACATGAAGAAGGAATAGGGGTTGGCACTAAAAGTGCATCATTACAAAAAAAGAAGCACATTGTTCACGCAAATGAACTGGTGTGCTGTGCAGCGCCCCGGAAGTGATGTCTGCCATATGAAAAAACGTATCAATTGATACATGTGTAGATATATTGTGTTGTTGTACAGAATCTGTTATTTGATTGATGTTGCTCTTTTGAGGCACTATTTTTCTATTTTTGAGGCACTATTTTTCCTCTCTTGCCCAACCAGAAATCTACTTGCCAGAACTGCCCTCATATGACATAGTTTAGCTGGAACATAATCACATAAAACAAACACTGTGCTTCTGTAACAACATTAGGCTACACTTTATTTTTAATAAGAACTGCACTTGTTTTATCATCCCATGGTTTTCTCCATGGTTTTCTGGAACCTTGGCCAATGGAAAAGCTATAGTTCCTGTTTTTCTAGTGCCAAAACAGTACTAAAAGTTCTGGTTTTTGTTCTTGTTTGTGCAGTGGAAAAGGGCCCTAAGAAGACATTTCTTTGTATTGTATTGTTATTCTTGTATTGTATTGTTATTCTCAATCCTTTGTATTGCTATTGTTTAGCTGTTGCTATGAATTTGTATCGCCTTGCTATGAGTTACATTATGGTATATGTTGCCAACTTGGAAAAGGAGGATGTTACGGGGATCTGATAGATCTGTGACATTGGTAATTGACTAGTTTGTTAGGATGCCCAGACCACGGATATACAGTAGGACCTTGTATTCTGATACAACATGGCTACTGAACTAGATATCTGTCATATCTGTGATAGGGTATCTGTCATTGTATAACGCACAGAAACAGCAGGCACTGCTCTGGGTACAGTCTTGGGTCAACTACCTGAAATTTCTGCTAGCCACTGATCCAGGGTCAGTTACTTTGGTACGTGAAAGGAAACGTTCTGAAGAAGCTGCAGTGAGTGGGATCTGGCCATGACAATGCTAACTTAGAAGAAATTGCAGCCACTGAAGAAGAGACAAACATTGATACCCCAAGGTGTTTTATAAACAATTGTTTAATGGCCATTTGCATTCTGAAGTGCTATACAATAGCTATACAGTTATTACAGAATACCTAAGATAGCATTACTTCTTCAAAAGGAAGTTTATCTATAATGTTTTGTCATGTAGCCTTTCAGGTAATGTTAACAGCTCCCTTTCAAGCTAGCTAGTTATGAAAAATGGAATTATGCTAATTTAATGTTAACAACTTAGCAACTTTATCTAATCATAAGAACACACATTGTATATGGATATGCTGCTAGCTGCTACCAAATGTCAAACAATGCTAGCTAACTCATTCTTTGATTACTTATTTTATTCAATTCACAGTTCATGTTTATTACATAAACCTAGCTATTTAGATAGCTAGCTAGATATGATAGTTACTAGGTTTGGTGCTGAACAGAGGGTGAAAATATACCATTTAGCTCATTTTCTTTCACATGTTTGTTTTTGTATCCTTGCTTGCTGCCAACAACACTTGCTGCTGAACCATTGCATAAAGACCTACCAAGTCAACATTCATCTTTATTTAATTCTCAAATGTCAATGCATGGTCAGAAAATACATTTTAAGCATTTAACAGATGCTCCTATCCAGAGCGACTTACAAGATGTGCATAAATACATGGTAGGAACAAGAGATCAATGCAGTAATACAGCGATAGACATCATTGCAGACAGCTGCATACCATACCTGTAACACTGGGAAGAAAAAGGTTATTAAATTATTTTTTTACATTTTATTATTTTTTTATTATTAAATGGAGTAAGCAGGGGTATATATTGTTGAGGAAATAGGCAGTGGTGATGACAATTAGCTGGGTGTACAGAATTCAGTGGAATCTGAAAATGTGGGTTTTGAGTTTCTTGCGGAAGATCGCAAGTGATTCCGCGGTCCTGACCGATTGCGGAAGGTCGTTTCACCAGCGAGGGGTCAGGACGGAGAAGAGACGAGACCGCGAGAAGCGGCTGCCAGGTGCCCGGAGGGATGGGGCAGTCAGTTTGCCAGAGGAGGCTGAGCGGAGGGGTCTGGCTGGGGTATAGGGAGCAGTACCTCTAGCCGCTTGAAAAGCAAGCACCAGTGATTTGAATCTGATGCATGCTGCGATGGGGAGCCAGTGCAATGAGGAGAGTAGAGGGGTGACGTGGGTGAACTTCAGCTGGTTGAACACCAGACGAGCGGCAGCATTCTGGACTAGTTGCAGTGGCTTGATGGCACATATCGCCTATTGCATTTTATGTAGTGCAAATGGAAAGAACCCTTTCACATAAGAAAAACAATGTGCATACAAACATATATTTATTTAACAGGTGTATCTTACTGAACGGTCGCGATGGATGGCCTGCTGGCTTCAGTCTTTCATGTCCGTGCATTGAATAACCACAGGCTGTGGTGAAATAGTTTTTAATTTAATTGATTACACTTGCAAGTTACCCATGGATTGGACAATTTACCTCAACGTGGGGGGAAATTCACAATATTCACAAAACATTCTCATGTGATTTCAGATAACCTTATGTTCATATGTGCGCAACAATAAAGTCACCAAATTGCACAGAGCGCCAGCGTTTGCGCTAAGAGGTGGTCTAGTTGGACGCTAAAGCAAACGCATTATTTGACACCAAACTTGCATAGCGCTGACTGTTTTCATAGTCACACCCCCTATTGCGCTGCCCAGCCCATAGTCGCGCAAACACCTTCATTGCGCACCACGAAATTGCCAAACTCGGCGGAGACAGGAAATATTCCGTTTGCGACAGACAAAACTGGCAATTCGCCTGCGCTAGGACATAACGCCGCTTAGAGCCGGCACGAAAATAGGACCCTCAAAGTAATACCTCCACTTGGTTTGAGAATCTTCCACATGCCTTCTGGATACTTTTTATACCCACTGTATTAGCAGTAGAACAATATCTGTGTGTATTAATTTAATGTGTGTATTAAAACCAGAAGCGTCACGCCCATACAATAGTGCCCCCTCAGATTCTTTCTGATTTCGTTTTTTTCTGATTTTGTATTTTATTTTATTACCATTTATTTTTTTATAATATGTAGTTATGATCGTTTTATATAATGAGTCAAACATATTCTTATAATTATGTAATAGATCATACCTCAAAAAGTCACACACCCCCTTTGCCTATGGTTGGTTTCTTCCAAGTGTAAAAGTTTTGTTTTGCAAAGTGCACGCACTGACCAGACCGGTCATATCAATGAGAGTGGTAGAGACGGCTGCAGGTGCAGTTGGCTGCTCAAGAGGTTAGTAGAGCAATAATCCCCTTTTCAAACTTGTGAAAATGAAATGCAATTAGTTTTACAAACTTATTGTGTTTAAGAAATATCTAGTTTGCTTTGCAAGATAGTTGGCTAGCTATCAGCTAGCTAGCTAAAGTTAGCATCCCTCAATCCAGTTGTTTAGCTAGCTCAGCTGTCTGTCACGAGTTGACTTTTGATTGCAGAGCTGATAGTTACCACCATCACTATCACAGGTTATAGTTAGCAAAAGACTGAATTCCTTTTGATATCTCAAGGTGACAGGCAGATTTTTGCCTTGCATGACGCCCCTGATTAAAACCCATAAATATATTTAGCCCTAACCTTACATTTTATTTTCCTTTTTGAGCAGGAGTATGACTTCAAATTTGTGTCCACAAACATAAACCTAAGAATCTGAAGGAACTAGAAGAATTCTGCATGGAGGAATGGTTGAGGATCCCCCCAAGAAGTTCCATAACCTCATACAACACTACAGAAGGTGACTACTTGCTGTTATAATGGCCAAAGGAGGAACCACAAAGTACTGATAACGGGTGTGAATATTTGTGATTCTTGATTTTTCTGCGGAAAAATTATAATTTAAGAATTTATTCATGTAATTAATCAATTTTTAGCATAAAATACACCTTGTTACTTATATAGTTTATTTTACATAATATTTTTTGTTCATCTTTATCAAGGGTATGAATAATGGAGCCTACT
Organism: Aldrovandia affinis; assembly: GCA_029706075.1. NCBI lineage: Eukaryota > Metazoa > Chordata > Actinopteri > Notacanthiformes > Halosauridae > Aldrovandia > Aldrovandia affinis. The sequence continues at coordinate 1,318,354 of JAINUG010000233.1, forward strand.
GTATATACTACAATCTCATATTTTTGGAATAATACATGTATTTTAAATTTTACAATATAAAATAGTCTCATTGACTGGTTTTAGTCTATTTGAAGCATAGCTAGCTAGGTAATGTTAGTATAGTAGTAAACCGCCAACCAATGCATACCTATGTGTCAATTCAACGCATATCCTATTGTCAGTGTCAGTGTGAACACACCCTAACAGTTTCTGTTTTAGGTCACAATTCATGATTTGCATTAACCACGCTATTAACAAATTGTTACTGATGGACTGCTTTTATGTAGGCTGACCATGTGAATCCATAACTTATTTGTTCTGCCCTCTGTCCACAGTTATAGTTCCCAATTCACAAATTACATCGAAATCACTCTTGACAAACCCAGTTGCTGCAGACAGAATGCATTTAAATAGCCATGTCAAATCACAACTTCGGATTCCCAAAGTTCCAGGCCTCGAGGGCCGCAGTATCTGCAGCTATTTGTTCCAAACCATGCACTACACCACTTGATTTCTCTAATTAGTTTACCTCCTTTGAAGACTTAAGAAAACATCTTCAGGAACTCCTAGCTACCGGGATCATAGAGGAGTCAAATAGCCTGTATGCTTCACCAGTAGTTTTAGTTAGGAAGAACAACAGGGATTTGAGGATGGTAGTGTGGTGGATTCTTCTTGTCAAATGATTATCTCTGAGACTGGAACTCATAGTTTTGAATAGACTTTATTACAAAGTAACAGAGCCAAGTTAGTTCATGAAGCAACTGTTTGGCCCAGACTCAGTTCACGTCTTTATTCAGTCACAGTTTTACATATCATGCATAGTCACTCCTCCATATGCAAATAGTTAACGCCTTTTGGCTGTTCGCCACTATTGTCTCCTTACTTCGGTTTACGCCCATTCACGGTTATGTTTCCCTTCCTTTTTCTGCACAGTTCTCTGGGCATAAACTGTATTGGTGTCGTGACTGTCTAAGTTTGCCAAAAATACATTTGTGTAATAGTACACTTCCCAAGAGGAGTTTATGTCTGCTATGCAATAGTACATATCACAGGGCTGGCAGTGTAGTGTAATGGTTAGGGAGCTAGGCTTGTAACTCAGAATGCAGGTTCAATTCTCAGGTGGGGCACTGCTGTTGTACCCTTGAGCAAGGTACTTAACCTGAATTGCTTCAGTAAAATATCCAGCTGTATAAATGGATTGTATGTAAAATAAATGTAAAATGTAAATGTACATCTGGATGTACATATATGTTTAACATAGAGTATATTCCTTTGTTCTGTACATAGTGTTCTTCTTACTAAGTTATATGTTTCATGACACAAAGAAAAGGGAAATTTGCCTATAGTAGTGGGCTATCACAAACTCAACAATCTCACAAAAAAGGATGGATATCCTCTTCCGAGGATCGAGGAGACTTTCACCTTGTTGTCTGGTTAAAAATGGTTCTCTGTCCTGGACTTAAAGAGTGGTTATCTCTCAAAAGATTGCCGTAAAACATAATTTACCACCCCATTTGGTAACTACCAGTTCCGTCATCTGCCACAAGGACTCACCAACTCCCCTGCCACTTTTCAAAGAACCATGGAAAAGGTAATAGCTGGTCTGAACCTACAGGAAATTATTGCATTCCTTGACAATCTGATCATATTTTCAGACACTCTTGAACAGCACAAGGAACGGCTGATGAAAGTTCCGGAGAGGATCTCAAAATTTCAACTATTAAGGAGTGGCCAATGTCGAAGGCTATCAAAGACTTCAGATCCTTTCTGGGTTTCTCAGGATATTATCTGCGCTTTGTGGAAAACTACTTGAAAGTTTCCAGACCCCTGAATCCCTGAAGGAGAGGTCTCCACCAGACACAAAACATCGTCTTACCACCACAGAGTAAAGGCTCAGTCCTTAGCAGGACCAATATACAGAGACTTACAACCGTCCCAGTTCTGGGCTTTAACGACTGGAAGTTGCCTTGCCTTGTAATATATATGCCACTTAGCAGACGCTTTTATCCAAAGTAACTTACAGAATGTGAATGCATACATTTTTCAGTATATGTGGTCCCAGTGGGAATTTAACCCACAACCTAAGCGTTGCCAACGCCACGCTCTACCTACTGATCCACACAGAAACACATACAAGGGGAAGACCAGAGTCATCACATATGCCAGCAGAGGTCTCATCAAGAGTGAAATAAATTACCCGGTGCAAGTTGGAATTTCTGGCATTAAACTGGACCATATGCGAAAAGTTTAATGATTATCTCTATGGCGCTAGCTTCAATGTCCTCACCAATAAAAACCCTTTGACCTATGCGCTAACCACGGCCAAGTTGGATGCTGCTGGACATAGGTGGCCTGCTGCACTCTTGTTGGTATAATTTTTACATCAAGTACAGGGCTGGGCGAAGCAATGTGGATGCTGATAGGTTGTCCAGGAGACCCCAGGAAGATGTGGAAGAGGATGAAGACTCAGAGGAGATTGAAAGGAGGGTATCAAGGCTGATGGACAGGGCAACCCATTCCCCACAGGACTTTGAAGTATTGAGCCAAAAGGTCATGAAAACCATCTGTTTGAGACACTAAGTCCAGTGTCAAAAGAGTATAGTGTAGCCGGAGGACTCAGATGTAGTGGAAGAGGATGAAGGTCCAGATGAGGTGACACCAGCAGTGGAAACAGTCCTATGTGGTGAAGACGCTATTCCAGAGGACCTGGAAGACCCTGAACCTTAGTCTGGGCAGCCCACTCTACCGAGTATGATGAGCTCCGATTGGCAACGACTTCAGAGAGAAGATGCTAGAATCAAACATGTCATTGATCTAATGGAATCTGGTGTGAGGCTAAGCAATGCAGACTATCGCCAGGAGTCCCAGGAAGTGTGCCTTGTCTGGAGGGAGAGACTAAAACTGACTGTGGTTGATCAAGTGCTTTATCGTCGGGTGGCTAATCAACATATTCAGCAATACAATCAACTTGTGATCCCTGCCAGTCATAGAGAAAGATCCCTAGAAGGAGTTAATTATGAGACTGGGCATATGGGGTATGAGAGAACATTAGAACTGGCATGTGCAAGATTCTATTAGCCAAAGATGTCCGACTCAGTGAAACAAAACTGCAGGACCTGTGAGAGATGTCTCAAAAGCAAAGCTCATGCTCAGAAAGCAGCCACAATGGTGAACATCAAGGTCTATTCCCCATTAGAGCTGGTTTGCATAGACTTCCTTTCATTGGAGCCAGACTCAAGAGACGCTATAAACATTCTAGTTATAACGGATCATTTTACTAAATATGCACAGGCGTTCCCAATGAAAGATCAGACTGCCAAGACAGTGGAAACCATCCTTTAGGAAGATCTGATCTGTAACTTTGGATTTCCGAAAAGAATGCACAGTGACTAAGGAGCTAATTTTGAATCCGAGGTGGTAGTTGTGCACGCTGGCAGGAGTGAAGTCTAGGACTACGCCATACCATCACAGGGGAAACCTAGTGGAACAGTTTAATCAAACACTGCTTGACCTACTGGGAACACTGAGCAACAATAAAAAGTAACATTGGAGGAAGTATGTGCGTCCTCTTGTGCACGCAATTGTAAGGAATGATGCGACAGGAGAGTCGCCGTTTTTATTAATGTTCGGCCGACAGCCCACCTGCCCATAGATCTCTGCTTTGGGATAAGTCTGGCTGGACATAGTCCCAAGATTCACTCCCACTATGTAGGTGAGTTGAAGAAAAGGCTGAGATATGCCTCCAAGCTTGCCACAGAGAATGCCAAGAGACAGCTCCTTAACAAGAAGAGAAGGGATAAAGTGGTGACTGCTGCTGCTGTTGAAATTGGTTAGATCGGGTCCTTGTTCGAAATTTAAATATACGAAAGAAGCATAAGATAGCAGATCGCTGGGAGTCCACCTGTATCGTGCTACGTGTTTTTGTCTCTCTCTCTGTTTTTGTTTCCCCCCCCCACTACATGCTGCTGAGAGGAGCTAGGCCATTTGCCATTTCCCCCTGTCCATCATCCTTACCGCATTATCAGAAGGTCCCGCCTCCACCAATCAACATGCTCCCCTCCGTCATATAAACCCCAGCTGCTTCCTGTTTGGGAGATTACTTCCTGTTTGAGAGACCGGCTTATGAAACTGTTGTCTGAAGTGCATATTTGTGTTCCATGTTGTTTCGCGAATCCTCTGTTTTGTTTACCTCGTGTTCCCTGAGACGTAAGGGAAAGGTAAGAGAGAGGCCTCTGTACATTTGCACTTAGTAAAAATTGTTGTTAGACGCATTAGACAAGCGAGTGGTTGCCACCTTTGTACTTTGGTTTGGTTAGTTAGAGCAGGTAGAAAGGCTTTTGTTTTCTGTTTACTTTATGTTCAAGTAAGATAGCCATCTTCTCCTTTAGTTAGCCTTATTTGGTTTTGTTCTTTTATGTTCGATTTGGCAACACTCTTTTCCCTGGTCTTGTGTCCTGTTATGTGTTTAAGTGTAGTTGTATATATTGTTAATATGTAAATAGACACTGTAAATACATTTGATTGCACCGTACCCTCTGCCTCCGTTCCATTTCTCCACCCTACGTCTCATCATTAAATTCCAATTTTCCCGTATTATTATTAAAAACATTGTTACACCCCTCCCCAAATGCCCCTAGATCAACTGGGGTCATAACACCACCATATATGTGGTGGTGAAGCAGCCACATGCAGAAATTCTGGTTTACATACTGAAGTCTGAAGATGATAAGGGACGAGAATGAGTGTTGCTCAGGGATCTGCTGCTTCCATGTGGGCTTTTACCTGTCAACCAGGACATCCCAGAAGAATATTCGGTGCAGAACCGTGACGACCTAACTTACGGAGCAGAGGGGAGTACACCTGGAAGAGAACCAAAGCGAAGACGAAGAAATGGATGAATCTGTCGGAGGTTTGGAAAGTGGCATCCTCAATCCTGAGGGCCCAGAGGTCCACATGATGAGGGAAAGAGAGGAGGACTTCAGCCTTCAGGTGGCAGAAGAAAACTCCAACTGTTTAAAATAAAAATCTAACAGTTGCTAAAAGACATGCAGACATGCACTCATGCGTAGGTCAAGTATAGTTTTACTACTGTTAGTACTGTTATTCTTTTTCAATGTTGTCCTGTCCTAAAATTATTTCATTGTATGTATTTGTATTGTCTTGCCCAATATCTATGTGTAGGCTTATTCACTTTAAAAGCCCAACTAGGGACGAACATTGAAAATTAACGCAAGCTACAAATGTTTTGATATAGGGCATCAGCGTGTTGTCAATGCAATATGCCTATGTTTTTTGTATCTGTCCCCACTCAAATAAACATGAAATAAATGAATACATTTCTAGAAAACAATTGGTTACTATGGCATATGCGTTAAAAAAAAGGCCTCCCACGTGGTTACAACGTTTGACGCTGGCCACGGTGACCGGGGTTTGATCCCACCGGCCTCGCTAAAGTCGGCTCTGGCCAGGAGTGCCACCGGGGGGGGCGATTGGCTATCTACCCCAGTGAGGTGGGAGGGAAGCCGACAGGACGTTCACTGTGCACAAGAGTGGCTCTGTAGTACTGGGTTACGGTCGACGGCCTGGCGGTGTGATGGAAATTAATACTCAGTAGGATCAGAGAGAATTTCAGCTTTAATTACGAACAGCTGCACAGAGACCCGTGTCACGCAGGACAGCGAATCTCCCGCCTTCAAATTAAAATGGATATTTATATCCAACACAACGGATGGGGAGGGAACAGTCACAAGGGGGAGGTAACAGGGCATTAACTTACAGGTAAATGGAGCTATGGGCTAACATGAAGATATAACAGGTTGTTAGAACAGCCCTCCAAGGGTCTTAAACCAATGGGAAGGAGGTTTCTTGCCGTGGGGGAAACGTCACAAAAGCCTTTGTCTCTGACCGGATCACTCCGAACTGCAGTGTCCCACTGAGTTCGTGTTCCCTGTGGATGTTATTCCAGCATTCCAACTTAATACAAATGTTCTTCCTCCACACCGGTCACATGGCTACGGCAGTGAACTCACATTACGAGGGGAGGATTGACTTGAAAATAGCGGGTGTAATTGGCTACCAAATTGGGAGAAAATGGGGGAAAATCTGAAATTAAAAAAAGAAACTAAAAGAGAAAATCACTGTCAAATTCCTTGCATAATAATGGAAATCATATATAATGGAGTCATAGAGTATCGCGGTGTCCTTTGGGGTGGGGTGACACTCACAGACCTTTTCAGAGGGCACAGGTACCTAGAATAATCTGGAGGAGGCAGTATTCAAACAATGCTTTTACTAGTTGGAATCTTGACACAAACACAAAAGGATGGGGTATTCAAGGAATTCACACAAAGTCCACAATCCTTATCTTTGTCGAAGTCCATAATCCAAAATCCAAATCCAAGTCAGTACACAAAATGGGGTCCTCAAAACAGCAATCCAAACGTCCACAGTATCAACATCATTGATACACTCCACTAAAGAGGTAGAAGGGGTAACTGCACACTGCTATTTTACACTCTACAAACCACACAGTACTGCAGGAGAGACCTGTGAAGGTGCATGGACTGATGGTGGGGAAAATTAATGCAGCAGTAACCCAATTAACCTTTGACCAACTTAAACCCACCCCACTGCTGGCAGATGCATCATCATTTAATTTCGTTCTGTGAGTAAATGAGGTGGGGGTCAAGATCCCCCAACTCTCCCGGGACTCTCAGGACTCAAAGATGAGATGGCAAAGAGAGGCTTGAACAACAGATGTTTATTAACCAGTGTGCACACAGGGACAGCTGTTCAAAGCCAAACCAAAAATGATCTGAAGTGGAGAGGCTACTAATATTACCTTGCAATTGTGAACCATTTCACTCGGTGGATGGAAGCATTTCCCACCAAAGACTGTACTGCCCATACAGCCGTTTTAACACAGGGAATTGTCCCCAGGAATGCATTGACTCTGATCAGGCAACGCAATTCACTGGACAATTAATGATAGAAATGTGTTTATTTCTAGGCGTGAAGCAGATATTTCATGTTCTCTATTATTCAAAGAGCTCAGGTATGGTGGAGTAAATGAACAACAGGTTGGCTTCCCACTTAGTCCAACTCTGTCCCATCACCTACGACAGCCGTTGTATTCAACAATTGAACAAAAGTGTGAAAATCAATCTCTCCTACCAACATAGTCAGCTCTGCAGCCCTGACTGCCCAGCTGGCGAAGTCCACTGCCTGCAAGCATCGCGGTAGTCCTGCAGCTACCAGGTCTTGATGTATTGACAGGTAGGCCTCCAGCCTCATTCTGTCCCCCATACTCCTGAGTGATCATGGCTGTATAGTGACCACTCTGAATGTTACTGAAAATATGAAAAGCCTTTTTTTTGTCTGAAATGTCTAAAGCTGGCACGCTGCCCAGAGCAGCCTCCAGCTCATCCAAACATGCCTCTCCTTTCATCAAAGCCATTATGGGGTCAGATAAGCAAGAGAAGTCTGGAACAAAATTCCTACAGGAATTCAATAAGCCTAATTTATTTAGATATATATTAGTACTTAGTTATTATACTACACAATACTTTTCTTGTGCTTTTATTTGAATTATGCCAACATTTACTGCAAGTGTCATTAAAGTATTCTATTTTTTATTACTTTACGGTTAGTTTTTTCCTTTCACAACAATGTTTTAATCAAAAGCCTCCCCGACTCCTCTTCTGCTGAGGCTTTCAAAAGTTAGCACACACTTCTGTGTCACACTAACTGTCACCATGGCTCCAACATGCTGCAGACTCACTGGTTTAGAGAAACAAATTGCTTGGTTACAGATGGTTCGATAGTCATACAAGTCTCATATTCAGTATGAGCCCCTCTATGCGAGAATGTACCAAGTAGTGTGTATGTCAAAGACCAGGCTAGGCACCCCAAGACACAGATTTCCTTTTACTGTCTTGTGTCTGTTTTCTTTGGTGGCCCACAAATGCACAATCCACATTTTAGAATTGCCCACTTTGGTCTTCCTTCTCCGTCCTTGGTAACACCACCCTTATTTTCAGTTTATGGGGAAAATGTGTGTGCTTAGGGACGCCTATGTGTTTTTATCCAAAAGGTTGTTTATCATCAAAGTCCCATTATCATCAGGCTCTGCTGATTTACTTGGGTGCTGTGTCTCATCAAACTCCCGTTCTTATCAGGTTTTGCTGATTTACTAGAGCATGCGAGACACGCAATGTTCAGTTGAAGAGAGGGGGGAAACAATGAGAATATCAAATATCATACAGTACACATAGCAGCACTGCCAGGGCCATATTAAAACAATGCTACAAAGGTGAACAGATGATCACACAGTCTTAAGTTTATAATGAACTATAATGCTTATACAGGCTATGTATCTCCAGAAACCCACTTCATACGAATTTCTCTTTTCTGTTCACATTCACACACGTCTTGTATATTTATATAGGAATAACTAGACACCCACCTGGACTATATGTATGCAAGAAAGCACTAGCAGCAAATATACCCTGTATAATGCAAGCACAAATATACACAAAGGCACAAATGTTATAAATCATTTGCCTGCTAACCAGAACAGTTTGACACAATGTTACACATCAGTGCAGTTTGCTATCAACAGTGTCTCACATCACATTCGCAAGTGCATGTGCACATTCAAAGTTAAATCACTCACACACATGTCCACCCTGACACCAGCCGGCCCATTCACACAGTTTGTGTATACCCCTTAGTACACACGCATATGTATTGCTACAGGACACAACCCACAGCCCTGGAGACACAGCCTTAATACAGCCTCATCTATGAGGGCAGTTTCTCAGAAATAAAAATACTCACCCTCAGTCCAGACTGGGCCCTCCATGGTTGATCCTGTTCATGATGCTAATTGGGGTGGTGGTCAAGATACCCCAGATCTCCCGGGACTCAAAGATGGCAATGACAGGCAGACATTTTTTAACCAATGTGCACACAGGGAGAGCCATTCAAGGCCAAACGAAGAAAGCTCTAAAGACTCACACTTTACATCCATTATTATACAATAAGTGAGGGAACCTCCCCTACCCCTCCTTCTGAGCCTTCCCATCCCTTCAGTTGATATTAGCTCATAATCACCCATGCCTATGGGCCTGTGATCATCTTGATTTGTCCAATGAAGCGCTCTGATAAAACCCCACCTTAAGGGTGGTGAAACCTGGGGCGGACCCTTGATTAAGTGATAATTGTCCTGTCTCCATTTTCCAGTAACTCGCAGATGTGCACAGCCCTGCTGCTTTGCAACCTAGTCAGTGGAAAGGAGAATAGGATGTGTGTGTATACATGTGTGTGCAAGTTAAATGAATTATTGAGTGTACAGAGTAATAGGACAGAATAGAACAGAATAAAATCATCAGAGGTAGGTGTTGTCCTGTAATATTTGTGACATCCATCCAGCTTGCCACTTCAGTAAACTATGTACTTAAAACCTAAAATAAACAGAGTTACTCTGGTTACCCAAAAATATATTTACAGATGGCTTCCATTTTGCAGCAAAATGTGAGTAAAAGGATTACATTTCCAAGGTAGAGCATCCTCAGTATTCAAACCACCTCCGGGACAAAATACCATAATCCTGTAGCTGCCAATAAATGTATCTGCCAATCATATTTCACTCTCAATAGTGGACATTAGAAGGCCTTATGCATTTAATACATGCTTCTGATGTTCCCGCAATGGGAAGAGGCTAAAAGGGCACTTCGGCATATGCATTATACAACAGTGGTTATTAGCAATACTGGTGAAACAGACAAGCACATGATGATGCTTTCCATGCGTTCTGCATAACTGCATTATGTCCTTATCAGCAGGGGTCCATGACTGAATTAATACAGTGTGTGACAGTAATTGAATTAGGAAATTATTGACCCCAAAAAAGTCTGGCTAGCAGACACGTCTTGCATGCCTGCTCATTGAACAGAATAACAAATAAAACAATTCTGTCCCTAGCTTGCCAGGAGCTGTTCAATATGTCTTTGCATTGGTCCTTGCCTTGTGTAAGCGCATACACTGCCTTTCTTCGGTCATATTTCATAGACAACAGAATTGTGCAATGCATGCTCCACAAAAGGAAGTTGAAAAGAGTGGAACTTTGACTATTTTTGTGGGATGTGAAGGGATTTTATATGAGCATCACTCTTGCACGCTTTCCTTTATGGCTCTCATGTACAATTTCTCTATTAGGCGAAGGATCTTTATGAAAACGAAACGTCCTGACATGGAAAGTGGACATGAATAACAGAGAGTCTCTGTACCTGATACTCAGAATATTGTTTTTATAATCCTGTTTGAAGGTCCAATTTCAGCTTTTCCTGCCTCCTCCCCATTGTGTGTATCTGCCCTCCATTTTCTTGGGGGCTGCTGTTGGTTGCGCCTTGCATGGTCCAATTTACTCTGGTCTGAACTGATCCCTGGTTTTGTGTACAGCTCACCCCCTTATCTGCTCTTTCTGAACCTGCCGCAGGCTGAGGGGTGACTCATGAGAACTTTCCATTTGGTGAATGAGATGCAAAGGCTTTTCATCTCCTTGTGAGAGATCCCTTCAGATGGGGAATGTGTGAGGAGGGAAGGGTAGATTTGGATCTCTCAGAGGAAATATATTGTACACAAATTTGTAGTCAGACTGTGTTAGTTATGGGTGGGGCCTAGTCAAATGTATCAAATAAAATAGGGTTTTCTCTCATTTTATGCATTTGGATAGCAGCATAAAATTATGTATGGCCCTTGTCTTGCTTTAGGAGGCCTGGGGAAACTGTTAAATTCAATCAACATTTGTCCCATATATTTTTCTGTTGTGTACAGCACTTTGTGAAGGGGAAAAGTAACTCATTTAATTGTATACCATGAAGGAATAATCAAATCAAATCAAATCTGATGGTTAAGAACCTTGGTGTTACTATTGATCAGGATCTTACATTCGATGCTGATATTAAAACACTTCCAGAATGGCTTTCTGTATGTTATTAAAGGATGCAGAAACATTGATGCAGGCTTTTGTCGCATCAAGGCTAGACTCTTGTAATGCCTCACTATCTGGCTGCTCTAATAGCTCTCTTAAGAATCTTCAACTAATACAGAATACAGTGGCACATATTTTGGCAAGATATACGAAATATGAGAACATTACAACAGTATTAGCCTCACTACATTGTCTTTCTGCCAAATATTGGACTGACTATAAAGTTATGCTGTTAACCTACATATCTGACTGACATGATTGTTCCTTATAAGCCGACAGGATTTCTTCATTCAAGATGCTAGCCGTTTAGTACTCCCTAGAATTTTGAAGAGCACAGCTGATGGTAGAGCTGTCTTTTATAGAGCTCCTCTGTTGTGGAACAGTTCACCAAAATATGTTATCGATTCAGACACAGTTACAATTTTTAAGTCTAGATTAAAAACATACTTTTTCAGACTGGCCTACTGCCAAACATAGTCTAGGTGTAGAGATGGATAAGACCATGTTCTAGAGTCTTCTGGAGTGAGAAACTTTCCACATTGGCACTTAATGTGTCACCACCACTGTTAACGTTGATCGGGTGTAGATGGTTTGGAACTCCCTCATGGCTGCGTGTTTTCTCTGTCCCTCTTATAGTACGTATGCTGCCATAGCTTACATATGCAAGCTTTTAAGATGCTGGTGCTCCTGTTGGTGGCGGTACAGACTCTGAATGGGGAGTGTGATTTTCTCTCAGAACGGTGCCCATCACACATTCATTCCTGTTCAGGTACTGCCATCTGCTGCATGAAGCAGGCTCAAACACCTGGCTCTCTTAGTGAGGCTTTCAAGCTGGAGTCACTACAGTTAAAACAGGGCTGTGACAAACTAACTAATGTTCAAGGTCACAAGGAACCACTATAATCTGTGAACACATGTTACTGTTGATTAAATTATATAGAATTTTACATTTGCACGGTGCAATAGTTTAATATGTATCTGTAAAATGACAGCCATCTGTCCTATAATAGTACAGTATACATTGCTATAGCAGTAAGTTCATTTGTTTGCTTAGCAGTCACACATTTCCAGGACAACCTACATAAGCACTGTATGATATTAAGTACTGTATAAGTATTGAGAAGAGATGTGATGTGTACCTGTGTAAGATATGCAACATGGAGATTTGGGTACTTATGATTTTGTTAATCTAGAAAGGTCAAAACATAAAATCCCATAACATTTTGAGACTGAGATTCTATGCTATTTAAAATCAAATGGTTTGTTGAACATAAGTTCAGGAAGTGTTGTTGTGCCTTATGCCTGTGCCAAGCTCCTTGTGATCATCATAATAACTATGGCACGAGACAGAAAAATACAGGAATCCTATGAAATGAGCCAAACTGAATTAATTCAATTTTCAAATATTATATTTAACAGACATCACAGTATAAAGCATGTAGCCACAACAGAAAAAATCTATAAAATGAATAATGCATAATAAAATGTATGCTTTTCATGATAAGTATGCAGTAATAAATGTCTTATTTATGCCAGAGCTGTAACAACATTGAAAGATCTGAAAGATGCAGAAACATTTGAAATATGCAGGTACCATTAGCTCTGGTTTCCTAATAAAGCACCCCTCGCTGAACTTCAAACAGTCAAAGAGCAAATTATATTTCATTGTTCCATTTGCTACTTCAGATCTGGACATATGCACTTTGTCAGTATTAAATAAAATGAGAAGAGTCGTGTTGTCCAATGGCCCGTGAAAGAGGACTCGTTAGAGTCTAATTAGATGGAGTACAGTGACACATTAAAACTGCTGCACACTCATGGGCAAAGATTAAAACTTTTGGCCAATGTACGTGAGATGAGAATGCATTGGGAGGGCGGGAGGGCAGAAGGTACAGAAGGAGGGGGAGGGGAGGCTCCCCCACTTATCATATAATAATGGATGTAAAGTGTGAGATCACTCACTATGTTTTTCAACAAAAAAGTTTTTGTATTAAAATTGGAAATGAGAAAAAAACTTAACGAAAGGTTTGCCAAGGTGAGGACTGCATTAAAACTGAAATGATCAATGTAATATGGAGACTGGTGCTTCTGGAAAAAACTTTTCTACGGAAAGTTTGAGTTCACCTATGTCAACCCATTATTATTATTATATATTTTTTTGTATTAACAATACATGAAGCATGTATCATGTATCCAAAAAAGGGTATAAATCAGATACATACAACACAAACATCATCCTGTACATATAGAAAGAGCAGCATCATAAAGCCAAGGCTAAAAGCTAAGGTTAAAACTATATAAAATAATTTAATACAAATCCTTAAAAAGCCTTTTTAAGAAGGGATACCATATTTGTTGCATGGACATGAATATTAGAGCCTTATGATTCTGTTAAAAATGCAGACAAGTAGTATAATGTAGTCCTCTGCCCTTACCCCTGTTGCCCTCCCTTGGCTCAAGGCATGGGCAGGAGCGAGGCCATTAGCAAGCCCACAGAACAACCATCAGTCATAGCCTACCTAAACTCTGAAGTATAGTAGAAAAGATAGACCATTAGCTCCAATTCATGGAGTTCCTCCTTGAATTCCAACAGTGGAAAAGGGATATTTTTGCAGAATTTATTGCACACAGGTCAGAAAAATTGTGAGGATGTTGATTTTAGTTCTAATCCATTTACTAAGCACTTTTCTTCCTTTGCTATCTTATAAATTAAAATAATTGTAACACTGCTTGAGACCTCATTCTGAAATCATTGTGAACATTTCTGGTTCACAACTTAATATAAATGGTCCTGCCTTGATCTAAAAGAGCCACTGTTGTACAATGCTGCATGTTGATGTATGCCAGTTTGACAGATTGAATCTAATGACCCATCCAATGCCAGCTTCCCCAGATTGGGGGAACAAGCACTTCTGTGCCAGTCTGAGTAGGAGGCAGACTTGGCCCCATGCAGATTAAATAAATCTGTCAACCCTGTGCCAGTGTGATGGTTTCCCTTGGCAGAGTTGACTGTTTAACTGTTGCCATGTCATATTTGCGAGATGTCTTTTTTCATTTGTGTTTCAAGAGCACGTGCACACGTGTTTACAACAAAACTCTTATACACAAGTAAATATCAATATTTAATATTGACAGTCATAATCGACTGGAGCCATCTTTTCAGGTTTCTATCTGTCAACAACAAATGTATAACTTTAAAAAAATCTATTTGGTTGCAAGATGACATGAAGGTTTGATTTGCCTATTATTTCATTTTCCGAATTGATGGTTGCCGTGGAACAGAATCAATCTACCAATGTAACAAATGCATTCATTCCATGAAGAAAAATGGATCCCATTTGTCCTCCGCTTGTCAATATTCATTTGAGGTGCAGCAGAGGGCTTTGTAATGATTGTGCGCTAGGTTGTTTACTCCATTATATGCATCATCTCTGCTCCCATGTTTATGTTTCTGCTCAGCATGTCTTTATTGTGGCAAGTGCAGATGTTATCATTGCGACCAGAGAAGAGTACCTGGATCTGCCAAGCCATCTATATTAGCACATATTCACAACTTAATCGCATGACACCTGTAATTAGGTTGCAATTATCCACTGCGGTACCAGTTCATGTGCATTTTGATGCCCGCATTATTTAAAAACAATGGCAAATCATTTTTTAAATAAAAGACACAATTTGTCGTCAATTTAAAATGACATCAAAAAGAAAAAAACAGTGGATGTGCTATATTCTTTAACATCACCTGATGAGGAATCTGTGATTTTGAACACACATATTTCCTTCAAGAGTTATTAATACAAAAAATGAATTTTACCGCAGTTGGTTGATTTTAATTCTAAAATAGTCACCAATATATTCATTTAAAGGGGTTTCATTGCTATGTCAAATGAGCTCAAATGGCCAAACGAAACATACATACACAACACACACATAATCATAATAAAACATTTCTAAAACCAACAGTGGTACATTTTATAGAAATAGAAGAGCCTGGCACCTTTGTTCCCATTCCACCTGCAAGTCTGGGGTGGGTTTCTCAAAAGCATAGTAACGCTAAGTACATAGTAAGTTCTATTGTAAGTTCCATTGTTAATTTACGTGGGTTTCCTGAAACCCTTCGTAACTAAAGTAGCATGTTATCTCCATTGTTAATGAACATGCTACCCAACACACACATTAAAAGTAAAATGCAAGGCCTTCCGGGTGGTGTAATGATAAAGATGCCCACTTATTCCTTTTAGAGGGATTAGTTGTCCAAGTTTGGGCCTATTTACACCTTTCCCTGTAACTGTATTCTTTAAAATTCACTGTTTCTATTCACTGTAACTATTTCGAATAATAGTAACAAGAAGTGTTTTTAACTGAGAAGCACATGAAATGCACATGTAAAATACCAGCTAACAATGGCTTTCAGGAAACCCACATAGAAGTAGCACATACTTTTCATATGTTCTTCGCAAAGTTGCACATTAATCTCTAACATTCAACATTTTCGGGAAACCCAACACTTGATGTTGTCTTTTTAAGGATTACATTGATTTCAATAATCCAATTTAAATGTGTTTATCTTATCAAAGAGAACACTACTCTATGAGACAAAAATGAATTAGGCTAGCTACCAATGGTCACCAATCATTTCTGAAGTTGTCAGATTTGTAAGCAAAACAAAAATAAACAGTGAGAACTTTGTGGACAGCATACATATGGTATTTCAAAAAATAACAGTCCCATTAACAGTCTGCATGTTTTTTCTGCTTCCAATAAAGCACATAAGCAACAGGCACATATATTTTATCTTTATCTTTCATGGCAATCCGAATGTGATTCCAGCATGGGACAGGTGGATAGATTGTAGCCTGTAAAGTTCAAGTAATTGAAATACGCATAGTTTGCCTTTCTTTCACGCTACTTAGCCTGTTTACTGTAATATGAATATTGCTAGAAAAAGGATGGCAGATATTTAATAAACACCATGAATAAGCAGAATTAACTTTGAAGTTATTGAGTTGATCGTGTACCATCTGTGATGCACTGATTTTCATGACTGTAAACTCCACTGATTATGAGCTGACCCTTCCATCAGTGCCCACACGACATGAACCTTTATACATTTCGGTATCATTTTCAGTATCCATTTTTGGACCTCAGAGCCCAAGTAATTTGTGTTCCCTGAGATTCCAAATGTTCTCCTTTCTGATGGTGGGCCAGATACATTGAAATGTGTTCCTCATTTCATGACCTTTAATGACGTGAATAGATGCAGCACTGGGTTGGCTGTGGTAGCAAAGGATGATGTGTTTGTCATGTTACAATATGAACCTTTTCCAAGTCTTTATACTGCCAGCATTATAATTGAATTGCTCTCCTAAGCGTTAGCTACTACAAAGCCCTACTTTTTGCTTAATGATGACTTAAGTTTACAGTTTTTGCTCCCAGACTGTAGATTATTATATGTATTGCAATCATGGTACACACCAAATCTGCCACTTCAGCGTACTTGGTCAGTTAAACTAAAGTCAATAATTATTCTTGAGAGGTCCACAGCTCAGTTGCATGGAGCTAATGTGTCATGTCCTCATCCAGAATTGTTAAGATTATCAGAGAATTAATATAAATTGTAAGTAGGCATGTGTATGTATGGATTTTTACACTGACATTTTTATCTGTGGTATGTTTATTTGCATGTTTGGGTCTATTCATATTTTTATAAAACATGTTAGGGGTTTGTTATTTGATATACTGTATAATATTATTTATCTGAGCTGTTTTGTACATAGTTTGCTGTATTTTAAGGCCTCCTTGGAAAGAAAACAAACAATATATATATATTTTTTAAATTGCAAAAATGTCATAGGTGGCATAAGACCTGCAGCTGTCCTTTAGCCCTTAGGCATTTACCCCATCTAACTGCTTGTCTCTGAACCCTGTAAAATGCATTACCCTGTCACCCTTCAGAAACTGTTTGACACAATCTCTTGTTCATTAATAAATGATGCTGGTCTGGTCCCAGACTTTCATAGATTGTTCGCTCGCAGGGGATGATAGGCTAATGCAGTGGTTGGTTGGTTATGTTGTTTATTACATGTCAATACACTTGATCAATTATGATGGACCAGGGGCAAGCTGTTTTGCCACAAAGGAAATTACCTACTGAGGAAATTGTATATATTATTATATATATATTGTGGCAGCCGCCCGAAGGCCGCCCAAGGGGTGGTGATTGAGGGGAAGTACGTGGTGGATCACTGACTGCACCCCTTCTCCTTATTTGGGCATTCAGGAAATCAGAGAATGCACCTGCAGCCCATCCCAGCCCATTCGAGGCAAAGTACCATCTAGGAAAAGCGTGTTGGAGAGGGAACGTGAGAAATCCTATTTTTTCGATTGGATTAAGAATACGACTTGGATTGTTTTGAGAGCGTGTGAGTGTTTGACCTTTTTTGTATGAAACTCAATGTCCCGGATTCTGCTACAATGTATATACAATTATATTTTTTATACAATTTATATTTTTATAACAGTTCATACCCAATTGTGATACAAGTGGATGTGTGACCAGGTCAGGATCAACGCATTAACATAATTACAATCCATATAGATGTTTGTGAGGCATGAGCACAGTCATATTCACATTAGATACCTTGGCGGGCATGTCTTTGCAGACAGTATCCAAACAATTCAAACAAGAGATAACGGAAAACAGATAGATACCCGTAATTATTCCACAGCTTTTTCCGCATTTTTACATATGTTTAATACACTTGAAAATTGCATTAGGAGTTGAACTGTTGACAGACCACAGTATACATAATCATCTGTTAACTGTTTGATAGTCAATTAGAAATTGGGATCCATGTTTGTTGACTTCCTGATTCCTTTCCCCTACCAATAACAAATCGTTGTCTTTTTTCAAAAGTGCCTGGTCTCCCTCACTGTGTGGCCGGGCCTTAAAGGAATAAACTTATTCAGTATACATGATCACAGTATTTGAATTCTCTGTCAAAATGTGGTGCCTGAAAATATCAAATCCCATTGTCTCCTGCTACACACCGCCAGTGCTGTCAGAGTTTGAAATGTGTGGTTCTAGCATTGTTCCATTTTAGCGGTTATCTCTGTGGACAGAATATGAAATTCTCACATACAGAGCTTTTACCACTTTTTTACAGCTTTACAACGGCAATGAAGGCCTGGGTACAACTGGATAAAATCACCCCCCCCAAAACTAAAATATATACAAATTTAATTCTAGCAAAGAAATCTAGCATCCATTTGTCAAACATTAGACAGTAATCTAAGCATTCTAAAATGTACAGCTAATGATTGTACAGCTGGATTGCATTTATTTATGATGATCTTTATAGTAAAGAAGGGAAAGTCTTCTCAACCACCACCAATGTGTCATCTACACATGCGTGATACACAGCAGCCATTTTGCACCACACATTTTGCACCAACACTCACCACACATCAACTGAGCTGGGGATGGCGGGATTATTAAAACAATTCAATTGGGGGATGATTAGGTGGCCAGACTAGGAGAGCCAGGTTGGGAATTTGACCAGTTGGCAAAATGTTAACTGCTTCAAAGATATATTTTAATATATTTTAGAACTTGATGGCTTACAAAAGAGTTTGTTGATGGGATCCCTAAATTTAAAAAACCTTTATAAAAACAAATGGCACACACATGTCATGTAGGGTGACCAGATTCAATGAGTCAAAATGCAGGACAAGCAGGATATGGGACATTGCAGGATGGGAAAGGAGGAATAGAAAAACAATTAACTGATTTCTGATGATATTTTAGTACTGTGTGAGCAGGAATCATATCCGCACTTGGTATCCTTCATGAGAAGGTCATTCTTTATTTAAAATGCGGTAATCATATCCACGCTTCTTATCCTCCGTAAGAAGTTCATAATAGTCAAAATAATGAAGCCCGAGAAATCTGAAATGTTGTTTATTGACACAGGGTTGAGGATGTTGTTGGGGGGATTCATATCCATTATGATATTATTCTATTAAAATGCAGGACAACGTCCATTGTTGCGGGATGCAGGACAACCAGTCTGTTCATACTAAGAACTGTGAAGAATATGCAGTTCTGAAAAACTCGTGAAATTGCAAAAACATGCACATCAGAACACCATTCTGTATGTAATGACACATTTGTCATGTGTAATTGCTCACTTAAATATATCTACATTCACTTGGAGAGCTTGCATAATGAGCTGATTGTCAATGCTTTAAGAGGACATGACTGCAATCATACCATTAGGGAAGGAGTAGTAAAACCATTCAAATCTGAGTTTCTGCATTATGTGAACACTTTCCTCAACAGTGTGGGGGAATTTAACTACTCAAGGAACTATTCAACATTATCCTTTTGCATATGATTTACGTTCTCGAAACAATTCGATAGGTTCCTACTGTATGCAAGGTTATGAGATGAACATTGTAGGAGTGCACGTTAGTGTGTGCATGGCTGCCTGCACACTTACAAGCAGATGCACGTGCTTCTCTGCCACTCAATAAAGCAGTTGTGTATCAGGCCTGGATCAAATATGTATTTGAAAAACTTTGTCTCTTTACATTTTGTAAACACAACTGCAGATCTCTGAGAATTTTTAACAATCATGTGTAGTGTGGGTCGAAGGTGGAAGAGCCAGATTTCACGGGTATCTAAAAGCTGGACGCAAGCGGCCAGCCACTAAATCTGAAAACAGACTAGGGAGCGGGGAAACAAAACAAAACCCCGGGACAAACTCCACGGGAATAAACCCAACAGAAACAACCATAGAAGGACGAACGCTCCTCAACGAGGTGCGTGGAAAACAAATAGCTATAGACTTTAGCTCTGGGGAACAATAGCCCCGACAAACAAAGAGTAGAGATAACTAAATTAGACCCTTCTCTCTTTAACTGAGAGAACCACAGAGTGGTAAGTTAACCCTTTGTTTGGAATAATACGAAGTACCCTCTCTCTTTAACTGAGAGAGCACAGAGTGGAAAACTAACCCTTAGTTAGAAGTACCGGCTAGAGCGTAATAATGGTTTACACAGAAGCGTTTGTATGAGGAAAACGCAGAACTTAAATAGGAGGCGGAATGAACACTGATAATCCACAGCTGGACGTGATCGGAAAACACACTGACAAAAAACCATATAAGGAAGGTGGATATGACAATGATTCCTCACACAAAACCAAAGAAAACAGGCCATCACATGGTCAAGCGCCCTCCAGCGGCTGAACAAGGTAAAACCGTGACATCATGTTACAAAACAAAATCTATAATCATATGGCAGAAGAAGTTTCTTCTGAATATGACATGAAAACAGATGTTTTCAGATGTTTTGGGCTGGCAGTGTACTGTAATGGTTAGGGAGCTGGGATTGTAACTCAGAGGTTGCAGGTTCAATTCCCAGGTGGGGCACTGCTGTTGTACCCTCGAGCAAGGTACTTAACCTGAATTGCTTCAGTAAATTATCCAGCTGTATAAGTGGATTGTGTATAAAGAAATGTAAACTGTGTAAGTCGCTCTGGATAAGAGCGCCTGCTAAATGCCTAAAATGGAAATGTTTCTTTTAACATTTTGAGTAAACTGCAGGACCAGTGTCTAAAGGATTAAAATCTTTCAAATAGTTATTTGACCAGGTCTTTTGTGTACTAATGTCTTATTCTCTGTACTACAACCTTAAGGTGTGGGTCATTCCTTCCTATTGCTGATAGCCAGTGCTGTCAGTGGCCGGAATTCACTGGGGGAACCCACCTAGGGGGGTCTGGTGGATTATTTTGCAAATGCAACAGAAAAATGCTTCTTTCTAGTGCATTTTTTAAAAAGATTTGTAACTTAATTGTGTATGATTTTATGAGTTAAATCACAAAAGATTATTTCATTGCTGTGTATGGCCCTCTTGGCTGCAGATCCATCTCCAATCGCATTAGTAAAGTAATTTAAAAAGGACTTCTGCATCTTGCAATTTTAAAATATTCAAAACAAAGACGCAAAGCAAAGATGCAAAAACCTGGTTTCCTGTGTAGTTGTTGAAAATTGATTATGTACCAAAGAATAATCAAAGCTTGAATGTATTTGATGGATAAACGTATTAAAAGTATACCATAATCAGGCCCGGTGCTAGCGGGTATGCAATTGCACAGGGGCCCTGGCTTGACAGGGGCCGGTTGAAATGGTCGGGGAAATGCATTGTAGTGATGTGCAGTTTGTGGACGATTCGTTCGAATTGAATGACTCTTGGTTTTCATACTTGAATGTTTGTGAACATAACTAACCGAACACTCTTAAGTTTAGCTGGCCGCAAGGGGCCCTGGGACATGTGATGACCTCATAGCCCGTGGCCTAGGAATATGTAGCCACCTAGCATGCTACACACGAACGATAGTCACAACTCTTTCGGGGCTCGAAAATAACTCTTGAGTTATTCTAATCGGGTACATTATCTTGTTGTTTGCTATTAGAACAATGCATTGCAATGGTTTAGCACTGATGGGCCAAGTTACTATATCACGCCAAAGAACAAACGAGACTTGTCTAAAGGAATTGTTCGCGACCTGTTAACCCGTCTCTGAACAAGAATTACAACATTTCCGAGTCATTGTTTGCGAACCATTAACCCGGCTCTGAACGAGAATCACAACATTTGCGAGTCATTGTTTGCGAACGGTTAACCCGGCTCTGAACGCGAATCACAAAATTTGCGAGTCATTGTTCGCAACCGAGTGCCCTTTTTTGTCTGGTGTTAATTGTATTTAGTTTTTTCTTTTTTTGTGGATATAATAGTATCCACGAAAAAAATACACCATTTTCAATTTAAAAAGTACACCGGTCTCCAACCCCCCCTCTTCCAAATGGTTTATTCCGAATACAACTTGTCATGAAAAGCACCGCATCCCCAGCCCCAGTTCGGTTACGGTGAATGATAGGCACTGGTAGGTAGGCACTGTTTTAATTATGAAACCATGATTAAACAACACTTACTTACTTTTTATGTTTTATATCCATTAAAGAAAACTATGAAGTAGGTCAGTAGGACTTGCTACCTTCACGCTATAATTTCTTCATTACTAGCCTCGGTACTCACGAGCAAGTAAGCTAGTCTAATTATCATTAAAACAACGTTATCTCCGTCATGCAGGACAACTTACAAATATGCAATTAATTTTTGAAGCAGGTAGTTACGTTTTGCAAGTTTAGTGTGGTCACCCCCTTTTCTTTATAGCCAGTTTTCTAAAAACGTGATGTTTAAAAGTGTATTATTGTTTGGGCATGTAGCAGTGTGTTTCCCTGTTAAAATAAAAGTTTAAATTTCATTGGGAAATAAGAAGCAGCATAAACACTGCTAGAAGAGGCAAATACACCTGTCTCCAATGAAAGGCAAAATGCTTCTCACCTCCCTGACCCTGGATCAGTTTTTCATCCATATGCATAGATGTAACAAATATATAAGAGTGTGTTTAAGTAGTGTGCGTGTGTGCGTGCGTTTTTGAATATAATATAATACTGGTTTCTTTTCCTCTCAGTGTGATGCTCAAAAACATGTTACTAAAATCAAACTGTAGTTCAGTAGTTGTACCATATGTCTCATTTATAAAATATATGCAGTGTAACAAAATGATACAGAACATGAAAACAGAAGGAAGTTTTGAAACCCCAAATTCAGGGGGCTTATGTATCAAGCATGTCAGAATAGGACTGCTGATCTATAATCTTATCATTACTTATAATGAAAGGTAAAACAGGTCCCATGTTATTATCATAGTGTGTGATTATGGATGGCGGCGGTGTGGCAACATCGGGGTGGGAATAGTGCATGTCGGTGAGGTGAGCCTCTGCCCCCCAAAATGTCTGTGCACTGCCCTGCCGATCTACAATGTCTCAGGAGAGACTTTCTGCCTTGGTGTTACTGTCCATTGAAAGCAAACTGCCAAAACAAACAGATTATCAAGAGGTCATCGCATAGTTTGCTGCAGCCAAAGTCCGCCGTGCTCAGCTGTGATGATGGTGAGTCTATTTATGTTTTAATTTGCACAATTTATGTAATCAAATTCTTCAATAGGGGTAATAATTCACAATTAATAGAAATATTGTAGCAAGAAACTACGTTTCAAGTACACATCGGCACTGACCATAATGTTGAGTAACCTTGCTAGCTATCCAGAAAAATATGATAAGGGGAAAATGTTGCATGCATACCGTGCAGTAGCATCAAAGATGCTAAAACAATATTTAAATGGACCATTACATTATTACTACATTGATATTATCATTATATCAATGCAAGGCAAGCAAATAGAGGCATGATAATATGATGCATAAGGACAGTAGTGGCAGCATCATTAGCTAGTACGCGTCGGAGATCAATTTATGATGACAAATTGAGGTACTGGACATTGACTAATGTTAGCGATATTAGCTACCAAACTAAACAAATTATAATGCACATACATTCATGATGACATTGTTATCATGATTTAAAATTACTACAATGCTTGCTAAGTAATTTATAATGATAGATTTTATCCCTCAAAATGTATATGATGGAACAACGTTGTTACCGAAGTTATTGACTTCACTTTGAATGCACCTAAATTCGTGATGACATTTTTATCATTTAATTAATATCATGATTGATATTAATTCAATGCTTGGCAAGAAAATTATGACAATAAATAATGATGTTAAGGAATATTTATGAGATCCCCCTCTTTATATCGTTAGCTAAAGAGAAACTAAGTAGTTAGCTAGCTAGTATTTATAACAAACATTAGCTAGATAGCTAGCTAGCTGTTTTGCAACAGCCATTAGCTATCAGCCTTGCTAGCTAGCTATGTTAGCTAGGTAGCATTTTAATAGTGACTGACTGACAAAATCTGAGGAGAAAATAATAGATGTTATGGTTAGTCTAAATGCTTTGAACATAACGTTACACAGATCAAACATTTGTATCTTAAGGGTAAACGATTGCTCCATTTATATTTACATTTTAAGCATTTAGTTGCATTAATACATGGTAAGAACAACCATAGTTTGCACAAGAGATCAGTGCAGTAATACAGCGATAGACATCATTGTAGGCAGCTGCATACCATACCTGTAATACTGGGGAGGAAAAGGTTAGTAATTATTATTTATTTTTTTCAGGAGTAAGCAGTGATACATATACAAAAGTATTGAACAAGGAGGCAGTGGTAGTGGAGTATGAAAATGTGGGTTTTGAGTCTTGCGGAAGGACGCAAGTGATTCTGCGATCCTGACTGATTGCATTCCACCACGAGGCGTCGGGACAAAGAAGAGGCGAGACCGCGAGGAGCGGCTACCAGGCGCCTGGAGGGATGGGACAGTCAGTTTGCCAGAGGAGTTGGAGCGGAGGGGTCTGGCTGGTGTGTAGGGTGTAATGAGTGTCTGGAGGTAAGGGGGAGCAGCTCCTCTAGCCGCTTGAAAAGCAAGCACCAGTGATTTGAATCTGATGTGTGCTGTGATGGGGAGCCAGTGCAGAGAGGAGAGTAGAGGGGTGACATGGGTGAACTTAGGTTGACTGAACACCAGACGTGCAGCAGCAATCTGGACTAGTTGCAGTGGCTTGATGGCACAGGCCGGTAGGCCTGTCAGTACGGAATTGCAGTAGTCCAGATGTGAGATCACCAGGGCCTGGACCAGGAGTTGTGTGGCCTCTTGGGTGAGGAACGGTCGGATCCTCCGGATGTTATGGACATTTTGCTATGACGGGAAATACATTTTTACTTGGACCATCTGTCTGTCAGCCTACCTGTACTATGTTGAAGCAATACTGACAGACAGAGAAATTGAAAAATAGAGAGCCAGGGGCTGGCTGAGCTGGACCAACATTATGTGTATCCACTCTGGTGTATCCCCATTGGCTGGAGAGGAGCAATGTAGTGTGGGGTGAGCTCGCAAAACGTTCTTTAAATAGCTACTTTTGTTGCTTTATATTTAATTGTAAAAATGTACACATATTAAATCTGAACTAGAAATTCTAATTCACTTCCGGCCCAATGACAGCACTGCATACAAGTACTAGAACAACTACAAAAACGTAAGACAAATAAAGCAGCAGGCCCTGGTAGCATATATCCCAGAATAGTCAAAGAACTTGGGGAAATGATAACCCATTGACAGATGTGTTTATACAATCCCTAACCATTGGAGAAATACCAGATGACTAGAAGCAGGGTAGTATAATTCCAATATATAAGAAGGTGGACTGTACTGACCCAGGGACTAGGCCTGTCAGTATAACGGAAGTTGGAATCATTCTTGAAAAAGAATAGTACTTTAAGGGAGCGTCAGCATGGTTCTCTCAATGGGAGGTCATGTCTAACAAACCTCCTGGGCTTTTTTGAAGAGGCTGCATTTTGACCTGACCCGTTTGGCTTATGATTTGTACTTTTAACAAGCATTTGGAAAGGTACCACATGAGAGGCTCATTGTTGAAATGAATTCAGTAGGAATTACAGGAGTTGTTTCAGGGTTCATAATTGGCTGAAAGGGCAAATACAAAGAGTAACAGTAGGTGGGGTTGTATCTGACCTAGGTGCTGTGGGCAGTGGAGTCCTGCAGGGATCGGTGCTGGGACCTCTGCTCTTCCTTATTTACATAAATAATCTTGATAGACATGTTAGTAGCAGATGACACTAAACTTGGGGGTTTAGCAAATAGTTTGAAATTGAGTAAAGTAATCCAAGATGATTTAAACAAAATCCAAGAATGGGCAGAAACATAGCAGATGACATTCAATATTGCTAAATGTTATGTTATAAAGTTATGTATGTGGGAAATGAAAATAAAAGACAGGAGTATTTTATGGGAGGAGAAAAATTAGTAGGTGTTCAATTTCAAAAAGACTTAAGACCTGTAGTTGGTCAAAGTCTATCTGCATCTAAGCAGTGTGTTACAGCAGTGAAAAAGGCTAACAGGATGCTGGGACACATAGCAAAAAGTATTGAGTATAAATCAAAGAAGGTTATACTAATGTTATATAATGCCTTTGTCAGACCTCACTTAGAGTGTTGTGTGCAGTTCTGAGCACCACACACACCACAAAAAAGATTCAAAGTTCAAAGAAAGGCAACTAAATTGGTTCCTGGTATGAAAGGTAAAAGTTGAGGATGAGGATAGACTTAAGGCAGTCAATCTATTCAAGTTTAGCAAATGGAGACTTAGGGGGGATTTTATTGAGGCTTTTAAATTCCTAAAAGGGATTATGTTCAAATTGAACTACCACATATTTTTTAAGACAAGTTCGATTAGCAGAACAAGAGGCCACAGGTGGGAATTAGTTAAAAGCAAATTCTGCATGGATGTTAGGTTATACGTTTTTTCTTTCATTTTGTCAATGCCAGTAACAGCTTGCCAGGTCAGGTAGTAGAGGCAGAAACACTTGGGCTATTGAAATCAAGGCTGGATACAGTACTATATACTCTTTAGATTAGGACATGACGGGCCTAGATGGGCTGAACGGCCCGTTCTCATCATTATGTCTTCTTATGTTCTTATTCTTATATCAGCGACCCCCGCTGGACAATCAGGCACCCACAGTATGCCTTGCAGTGGGTATAAAACATTTTTCACATTTTAGTTTCTTACTTCATGGAATCAAAATGGATTTAATTGAGATTTCTTGGCACTGATCAAAACAAAATATTCTATTACATATATTTTTTTTTTTACTCATTACTCATTTTACTCATTTTTATCTTACTAATTAAGATTTTTGTTCATTAGTTACAAAATAAAAAAACAGACAATAATTGATTGCATAAGTATTCAACCCCTTTGATAATCATACATAAATAAACTGGTGCAATTAATTGTCTTCAGAGGTCACAATTATTTGACTGGAGTCCACCTGTGTACAATTAAGGTATTTCAAATTATTTCAAATTAAATACACCTGTCTATGAGAGGTCCCACAGTTGGTTAGTGCATTTCCAAACAAGCACTTCATCATGAAGACCAAAGAACATGCAAAGCAAATCCAAGAAAAGGTTCTTCAAAAGCACCAATCAGGGGACAGATATAAGAAGATTTCAAAGACTTTGAACATCCCTAGAGCACTGTTAATTTCATCATAAAGTAATTGAGAGAATATGCACAACTGTGAATTTTCCTTAGAACAGAACATTTCAATTTCATGAAGAAAGAAAATAAAATGTCTAAAATGTCCAACGGGGTGAATACTTATTATACCCACTGTGCGATCCTTTCAAGATTGAAGTACGGGTGTGATGCAAAGGCAGTCAGCCAGTGCATGATAGTGTGGATTTTTTTTTTGGATTATGAAAATTATTTATGGTTAAGCACAGATTATTCAACACATTCTAAAATGCAGCCAATGTGAAATATAGTGCAGAATTTCTAAAATGATATTTTGATAATTAATTAATTTGCATGTGTGATTCCATGGGGGCAGTTAATAGACTATAAACACTACCAATATTTTTTAGCATCAGTTATAATTAGTGTTCTACTATATTGTGTCCTTACTTCACAAATGATTACTTACTTCCTCAAACACAACAGTGGTCATTCACGTTTTCTCCACTGAGGGGCTCCCTTGTCAATATTTCCTCAGCTTGCTGGATTACAGTAACAAATCCTTCTCAGTTCTATAGTTTACCTGAACAGGCTTTAGATCTTTCTGCTCTGTAAAGATTATTTTATACATTAGGCTTTCTGGGACCCTGCTGGGAAGACAGGTAGGAAGTCAGTTTCTTCACTGACCAAGGCGAACCCACTCATTGATGAGACGTGAGTAATCTGTGGTCACTAGAACCAGGCCCTGTACAGCTGATTTACAGTGTGACTGAGGCAGAAGAGGACTGAACATGCTGTAAGTAGAAAATAATAATATCGGAACAAAGGAGGAAGGGCAGACACTGTAATAACATTGTGCACATTTAACATCCGCAAATCAAGACTGTCAGGCAGATGAGTCTCAGCGGTTGGAGCTGAGCTAATAACCATCTATCAGGACAGACCTCATCCTGTCACAATCGTCCCTCTAAACCAAAACACACTCATGCACATGCGCGCAAACACGAACACACACAATTTATCTCTTTGTATGCTCACTGGGGAGATGGGATAGTTCTTGTGCCCACAAGTGAAAAGATTGATGAGCTTCATCAATTACAACAATGAGAATCTTGGAGAATCTATTAATACTGCAATATTAGGTTACATATAATAATATTATAATCCCACACACGTTCGCAGCCTATAAATACTATATATATATATATATATGACTGCTGCCTTGTCTTAAAATTGAATTTTATAATTGTGGAAAGTTGGGATAAGAACTATGACCACAAACAATTAAGAATAACAAATAACATAAGGTACTATAATTAATTATAAAAAAATATTTTTAGTAATAAACATTTTAAAAAGAATCATTCGTTGCAGAGACCAGATGATCAGATCTCAAGAGAGTCTTATCTTATCATCTTGAAGCAGCACCTTCAGCCACGTTTTCATTCATCAGATTCTCAGAGGGCGGTTCGCAGAAGAGTGATTTATTTGACGCACGCTACCTCTTGCTATTCAACTACTTCCCTTTTAGTTAGCATATCTATGGTGTTTGTTGAGTACACTGTGAAATGGAATCCAGAATTACAACAGTGATCCTGTTTGAGAAGATTGCGAAAGAAATTACAAATATTTCTCAGCAGACCATCTCCCAGCGTAACAGGTCACGTTAGATCCTAAAGTAGGCTCCCACATTAGTTCTGGTTTTATAGAAAAATGTTCAACTTGCAGCAAGTTGTTTTTTTCTCTTTTTTATAAATAATTCTCCCCACATACTTTACTTTACATACATCTAGAATTGTGTTTTTCCTGACGATTGCTAAGCCATTTTGGATCAGCTAGATTATGGTATGCAAGCTAGACTGAAGTAGGTACAACCCTCTTTACATGAGCACCTTCTTGACTTTCCAGTTTGAATCATCGTCTACACCTGTATACCCGCCTTCACTGCCACATGCGATTCTTATAGAAATATGGGTTACATCCCCCAAATTTGGGTGGTTCACCACTCTGAAGTCCATAGCTTTCACCAGGCTTAAAGTGAGGTTTTTAGACTGTTACATAATGTTATTTTCTCATCAGTTTAGCAAAACAATATAGATTTAAAGATGTAAATCTGAAGGTATTGTTTTATGAATGGCCCCCACTGTATTTGAGAAATAGAAGATTCATTCTCTAGGTAGGTTGGGTTAGCTTCATACATAACTGGAAATAAGGATGAGGAGAAGATTAAATGAATAAATACTGGAATATTAGAAGAGCAGAGTATTGACCATTTGTACTAAATGTATCTTCCTTGCAAATTATTGGTTATGGCTGTAAAGCAATCTACAATATATGCAAAATGGATTTCATTATATAGCTAAAGTGCCAGGGGAAAATCTGGAACAAATTATACTGAGGGTACAGGAGCAGTAAATCAGTTCCTCAGTCTAGCCTACAAACCAATGACCTATTGCATTTCAAAGGTGCTGACCACTTAAGAAAATACTTTCTCCTAGTGCTTAGCAAACTTCACTTGTAACCACATCTTTGGAGGATCAAATCCTGGGGCGAACATTAATTTTGTACCTTTGATATTGTAAGGTACTTAACCAAAACTGTTTCACCCTGAATAATGGTGTCTGCTAAGGAAACAGATATGATGCTAATGTAAACCTTGGCCCAAGGTCCACATTTGAAAACCACCACATTATTCACTGACTGATAAAAAATACCTAAGTTCAAGGCTGGAATATTGCTCCATGATGCACATATACAATGTTCTTCACCAGATTCACAAACACTGGGCTCTTTCTGTAATTGTGTACTACAGATTGCGTAGATGATTGCTCTATTCTTAATTTATTTTTGGTCCAAAATATCCAAATGCAAAACACAAATTAAAATAGCTGAAATAGCGGATATGTCAAACGCTTGTATTCAAATCCCGTGAGATGCAGCTATATTCGAATTCTGCCCCAAGTTTGTGTTTGTGGTCTCTTGGTGAGGTCTAAAAATGTACACAGTAAATGGAGAAAGGGTGAACAGTCCTGGAAATCCAATGGAAGTCTTATTAAAATAACTGCCATTTCTTACCCTGTTGTGTGAGTGCAATTCTGAGCCACCACAGCCTCAGTCTCATCTTGAGAGTGTCCTCCGCTACCCTCTATGTTCCTAACATAATTCTTAGCAGTGATGTTTGACTCACACCACAGCACACCACAGAGCTTGACACACATAAATTAAGCAGGACAATGTAACGTCCACACTCATAAAATAAAATACACAAAGAAAACATAAATGTAATGGTAATATTTCTTTGTTTCATCTGATAGTGTTCAATTTGCTTTTACATCAGTAAGAGTCTATCAGTATGGGAGGCACAATGCATCCTGGTCTTGCATACAGTACCTTCCCTTTTCACCAAAGGTCTTGATACTCTCAATGGAAAAATCACATCAACATCAAAGTGTCTTGCTTCATGCAGTTCCCGATGCCACCAAAGTGAAGAAGTAAGGGCACAATTGGAGCAAACAACTTTGATGTTTGCTCCAATTGGTTCCTAAGTGCTGAAAGGGTGAGGAACCGGTCTTCTTGGGGTGTCGTCTTCTTTGGACGCCCACTTCGCGGTCTGTCTCTGACATCCCCCATTTCATGGAACTTGGCCTTCAGTTTGGAGATGGTACTAGGGCTCACTCCAAATAATGCCGCAACTTGCTTTTGCGGAACACCAGCTTAAAGTTAGGCCCTATCGCACGGGCCTTATCGAGATCAGACAAACGTGGCATGCCGATTCTTGGAGCAGACACCAATTGACCACTGTAGCAGGGCCCATGCTCACAGGTGCTGCCAATCAGGTGCCAATCAGGCACCTGATTGTCAGCACCTGGGGTTACCGGAAGCTCAAAACAAGAGTCAATAGCAACAGCAGAATAAGCTGTATTGGTATTTGGAACCAAATGCAGGTGAGAGAGAGACCCAGGATGTAGAGAGGCGTTTAAGTTATTAAATAATAGTTATTAACTATTATTATTAACTCAAACGCAGATCGAAATAAACGGTAATACAGTGTCGGAGCTGACACTGAACAAACACTAACAAATGAACCAAAACAACAAACAAGCAGGAGAAACAAACCAAGCAAAACTGTAAATACAAAACGTATTCCGGGACACGGAATAAACTAACACTGAGACACTAGAAACGAACGAGAACAAGATATTCAGGGCGGCGAGAACACTAACACAACAAGTAGGAAAACACTATGGGGAGTGTATGTTCAAGCAAGGAGCTGGGGTAGCCCGGAGGTTAAATACCCTCCAGGGCTCACAGCTGCCAGTCATTGTCTTGATTGGGTAGGTGCATTCCTGGCATGCCTTTCACTTCTCCTGCTAATTGGTGGGTGGATGAAATGTCCGTTTGCCAGTCGAGTTGTTACACGCTCTGGATAAGAGTGTCTGCTAAATGCCTAAAATGTAAATGTAAAATGGGTTATGACTGGGTTAGAAATAAGATAAGTATACATAAGAATACATACAATAAATAAGAATACATGCAAGGCCTGGGTCTATGGGTGTGTTTTACTACTAACACAGGTATTCAATGAGCAGCTATGCCAGCTACAAAAACAGCGGTAAACACAGTGTCATGAACATGATACATTTCACAACAGTTTGTACATTCAGTCATGAATATAAACAGACTGTTGCTAATCTATGCTGTGCCCAGTTGTTACAGTGGGATTTGATGGATGCCGGGTTCGGAAGAGATGTGGGAAGTCCAGTCACCAAGTCTTCAATGGGTCCAATGTTTCCTTGCGGTGTTCCTCGCAATTGTTCATGATGAAGTGGAGTCTCGGTTCCTTTTCCAGGGCGCAAAGTTAATTGACGGCAATGAGTCTTGAGGAAGGGGGCTGGCCACTCTTCTGTACCACTAAAATATCTGCCAGTTGTATCCTGTCACAGCTCATCACGAATTAGCGTTGTTTGCGGCTAAATTTGTGCAGCTCTCTGTTGTGGTTCAGCTGCTGTTCAGAGAATTTGTCTTGCGCATGTCTTCACAAGGCCTCTCGTTTGAGGTGCTGGTGAGACAGAATGGTGCGAGGTCAAGGTTGTAGAGAGAGTGAGGAAAAGAGAGCAAAATGGCAATTGCTCTTTGGTTTTATTTGTTGCATGAGTTCTGTATTTTGCACTCTTACAGGATTGGTCTACTGTACGTTTGAAATGGGATCCTACGAGGCAACGCCGAATGACGTCATCAGGATTCCCTGCTACGTTCCTTTGTGGGAATTGTAGTCCTGCTTGGGAGGAAATTGTATGAGTGGTGGATGTCTTTTGATGAAAAACGTTAAGCACACAAAATTACATCAAATGAAATTGCATTTCAAACATAATTTTATGTGGAATGTGCAGTCCCTACACCGTAATGTAATGTAACAAAAAACATGAGGTTGGACAGAGTAAAATATATATTTACAGTATATAAATCATGCTTTTTGCCTAAAGGAGCAAACACATTTGTAGTCAGATTAGATTTGGGCCTAAACCGTTACTTATGACTGACACAGAAGCCCAGGGGGTATTGCAGTTGGAATGAATCTGGGTCAGAGTATTTAATAAATTATTGTCCAGCTCACAGAGATTGACTCAAAATGTAAGTTACTGTATAATGTTTGGGGTCTAACAGTTATCAAGAGCCAAACCAGCCAACCAATGTTGTGATAAAAATATAGTTTACATTAAGAAAGAGCCCCTTAGGAATTTGATATGCACAGTAAAATTAATATTGGAACTGGAACGTATTTCATTTCTATCATGTTACCCAGAAGCAAGGCTTCTCTTTTTGAATTTGGTAAATGTGGCATGCTTGGATTACAGCAATTAAAAATGTTTAAAGACTCCTTTTCTACTCTTTTAAGTGAAGTTAAAATGGTAAAGAAATAAAAATAACTGCTCCTTGGAACTTTCCAGTACTACATCTTATATACTTTTTTTGACAACTTTTCATCAGTTTTCCCCAGTTTTATTTTTCTTCCAGAACATTTAATTGAGCTGAAAACACTTACTAAAGCATGCCTTAATTGTGACTCTCCTCTTTGCATGATAATTTTAAGAACCTTGAAACCAGACAGTATTTTATGAGCGCTGATATCGCCTAGATATGTTGTGCTAGTCACTGTCCCAGCGATGCACAACAAATAATCACAAATTTCTGTTGCAAGGTACCCCGATTCATGTCACGACAGCTTTATTTTCAGGAATACAGACAGCTAAATCAGAATTGTAAATATAAATTCTATGTAGCATACATGGGCCTATTATTTACTATAACTTGAAATAAAAATTATATGAAAGTACACTGGATTTATATTGTCCAATTTGTCATCAGCTAGGAGTCATTACAAAAATTAAGTTCTGAATTTTAATAGATTTAGTCATTTCTATTCTTTATTCTTATTCTAATATTCTTTCCTCGGTTGGACCACCGCCAGTGTCTTTTTCCCGCATTTTGTTGTACACTGTAAAGAATTCTGTACAATTTAAGGTAAATTACTGGCAACAAAGTTCCCTGTAAAACAACAAGAAATTACTTTAAATAATAAATACAGCAATGTACTGTAATCTCAAATTATGACAGCTAATGTAAAAATTGAGAATGTCACTGTATTAGGTTTTACAGTAAACTCTTGTTATATCAAAATTTACAGTATTTTACTGGAAACTTGAGTTGCCAGTAAATTACTGTAAAAAGGGTACAACATTATATTGTAATTAATACAATATGTAACTGTAAACATAATACTGCTTTCTACTGTAATTGTTTTTACAGTATACTCAACAAATCATAGTATTCACGGAATTTGAAGTAAATTACACATTACTTACAATGCACTGCAATGATTAGTAAATAACTATAAATGTAAATGCTTCAACATACAGTAGAAATTACAGTAGAAAGCAGTATACAATAAATGCAAAACACTTTGCCTGTACTACATCAATGAAAGAAGGTTCTCACAGTGAAACTCAGAAATGTAAACAGAAAAGTTATTGTTTAATTCAGAACATTCTCTGAAAAATTATTCACGTACATACAGGAGCACATTTTTAAACAGTAATAAACTATTCTCACATCAGAATAAGTGATAACACGAATGTCACAGTTTCAGTCACAAATAGGGTTCCTTGACAGTTTAAATAAAGAAAATGATCTGAAAATGATGTACATGGGCACATTACAACTTTCCAATGCTTCTGATCACGGTAAAATAAAATAAATCTCTCATAGCAGACACTTTACACCTAAATGTCAGGGTCTGTTTGCAAAATGTTCAGCTATC
This sequence comes from Aldrovandia affinis, assembly GCA_029706075.1. Classification (NCBI taxonomy): domain Eukaryota; kingdom Metazoa; phylum Chordata; class Actinopteri; order Notacanthiformes; family Halosauridae; genus Aldrovandia; species Aldrovandia affinis. The sequence goes on from JAINUG010000233.1 coordinate 1,352,738, forward strand.
ACGAATAAGTGACTCCACAAATTTCTGTTTCACAGTTTAAAATTAAGTGTTGACTGTTTCAATGAAGACAATTCTCAGAAAATGTTATGTACAGGAGCACATAACATATTCACAATGCTGCTGATGTTGATGAAATTAAATAAATAAATAAAGCCCTTTCTCAAAGCAGAGACCTATAGCCACATGCCAGGGTCTGTTTGCAAAATATTCAGTTAAATCAAACCAAGTGTCCTCACAAATTTCAATTTCAATTCTGTTTAAATGAAGAAAATTTTCTGAAAACATAATGCACTTACATACAGGAGCACATTAATGTGAAGAAAGCTATCAACAAGATTAGCACCCGTAACGATCAACAAGACCCAAAGTAAGTCGAAAATAATGTAATTTTGTTGAAAGAGTAGTATCCGTTTAATAATGCTGTTGATCGCAGCTGGAAACCCTTTGTCAGAGTAAACACCTGCAGCAAAATGGCAGTTCCTGTTTCCAAAATGTTAAATATTTCTATCAAAAATGTGTATCATTAAAACAAATAAAATGACACTTGATACAGAGCAATTATAGGACATCAGGCCATTGTGTAAGAAATTCCCCTACTTCACACTGGCAGGTTTAACCTTTAAAATATACATGCTGAAAATCTTGTACATACTGTAAGTATACCTTAGTTTCTATACAAACACTTTCAGGTTTATCCAGCTAGGCTTGGACTGTCTCATTTGAAAGATTCGTGATCACTAACAAAATTACTTCCTTGTGGTCGTCTACATTGACCAGAACTATAAATGTAAATACAGAGACAAGAGTTGTGAAGGATGTAGTGTAAAAAACACCTGGCCGTCAATGGACTGCACTTCATCAAACACAAGGATATGCTGTGGCCACAGAAATAGTTTGCAGTAACTATGTATAAATAAAATAACTCCATACCTAAATAGCCCAAAATCAACTTTGCCATATTGTGTCAAGTGGTTTGTATGTTTCAGCAATTGTGTCATGTGCTTCAGTCATCTATTCAGCACTCATTTTATACCTGCCTGTTCCTGAGTATCTGTCTCTGCTCCAAGAATAATAACTAAAAACTTGATTCAAATTCCATCCTAAATCAACACTGGTCCTAAGAAGAAAAAAAGTGCCAAATCCATGTGCAAGATCCATTGAACAATCATGAAAATTCATTCCACAGCAGAGCGCTCTGGCTAAATGCCATCTTTAGGCAATGCAAAAGGCAAATGGCTCTGTCCTAAGATGGCCACTACACTGCATTCATTGCATCTGTTTTTTTCTGAACAACTTTGCCTGATCTTTTGCTCACTACTTCACCAGGATGGGCCTTTGAGAACTACCATCTGGATTCAACAGTTGAAGAGAACCTTGATACTGGTGCAACTAATCAGATTTCTTTGTGGAATTTTTTTATTAACTTTAAATAAATGCTTTGAGGGGCCTCCCGTGTGGTCTAGTGGTTTCACTGTCCGACGCTGGCCACGGCGACCGGGGTTCGATTCCCCGTCGCGCCAGAGTCGGCTCTGGCCGTGATTGCCACCGGAGGCGGCAATTGGCTGTCCGCCCCAGGGAGGGGGGAAGGAAGCCGACACTGTTCGCTGCACACAGGAGTGGTTCTGGGGTGCCGGAGTTACAGTCGACAGCATGATGAGTGCCGTCTCGGAGGAGACGATGCTTCACCTTTGTCACTGCCGGTCACAGGGTTACAGTAGTGAACTACGAGGGAGGGGATTGACCTAAGAATAGCGGGAGTAATTGGCTACCAAATTGGGAGAAAAACTGGATAAAATCAGAAAAACTTTTTATTTTATTGAATTTTTTATGCTTTGAACAAAAAAGTACCACAAAAAAAAAGATCCACCCCACAGGTTGATGCAATTTGCTAGAAATAAATTGTAGCAAGGTGTCAGAGGTGGCCACCATACCAGGTGATGAGTGGATGAAAGACAAACCAAAAAAAAGCTCCAATAGATTTCCAATAGGCCAATGGCCAGTTTATTATCCTTATCCTTTTCCAAAATAAAACAAAACACAAAAAACCTAAGTTAAATCAAAAACTATTGGTTAGACGGTAAACAGCAACCCTATACCTCCAGAAAACTCTCCCCCTCAGACATGGCAAGTTGTGTCTTTATAATGGTTGAGTTGATTGCTCATTAGCCTCAGGTGAGCCTGCCGGTAGGCAAGGCCGCTGCTGTCCAAGGTCCTGTAGTACTCTTCAGGCTGTGAGAGGGAACAGGAACACCTGACAGCAGCCAAAAGGGAGACACAGCCCTCTCCACTCCAAGTGTCACAGAAATGTTTTTTTCTAAATATTTGTATAGGTAGTGCCTACCTTGTACATTAGTCTTGGCGTGGCTGGCAGTTTGTGTCCTTTGGACATTGGCTGCTGTGGCTTACACCTGCAAAAAGCAGTAATCACATAACTAAACTTTGTTTTAAAAATGATTCACCATTCCAGTGGCATATAATGGTTCGTATAACACCCATAATCATACTTCATCCTTTTACAATCTCAGTTCTAGGATTAATGAAGAATTCTGGAATACAAGATGGGACACAATAGTGTGGTCAAACTATTCAATTTCACCCACTTTATGGGTCATGTCAATTGTTTTTTTTTTGCACTATACAGCAGCACTATACAATGCAGATATACACCCAGTAGCCACTTTATTAGGACACTTTGCCCCCAGAGCAGCCTGAATTCTTCATGGCATGGATTCAACATTCCTCAGAGATTCTGGCCCATGTTGACATGATAGCATCATGCAGTTGCTGCAGATTTGTCAGCTGCACATTCATGTTGTGAATCTCCCGTTCCACCACATCCCAAAGGTGCTCTATTGGACTGAGATCTGGTGAATGTGGAGGCAACTGGAGTACAATGAACTCATTGTCATGTTCGTGGAACCATCTTGAGATGACATTTGCTTTGTGACATAGCACATTATCCTGCTGGAAGTAGCCATTAGAATATGGGTAGACTGTGGCCATAAAGGGATGCACATGGTCAGCAACAAGACTCAGGTAGGTTGTGACCCACATCATTACTCAACCACTGCCAGCCTGAACTGTTAACACAAGGCAGGATGGATGCATGGATTCATGTTGTTTACACCAAATTCTGAGCCTACCATCTGCATGTCACAGCAGAAATCGAGATTTGTCAGACCAGGTGCCGTTTTTCAGATCTTCAACTGTCCATTTTTGGTTAGCCTGTGCCCACTGTAGCCTCTTTTTCCTGTTCTTAGCTGACAGGAGTGGAACCCGGTGTGGTGTAGCCCATCCACTTCAAGGTTCAACGTGTTGTGCATTCAGAGATGCTCTTCTGCATACCACTGTTGTAACGCGTGGTTATTTGAGTTACTGTCACCTTCCTGTCAGCTTGAACCAGTCTGGCCATTCTCCTCTGACCTCTCTCATTAACAAGGCGTTTTCGCCCACAGAACTGCCGCTCACTGGATGTTTTTAGTTTTTCGCACCATTCTCTGTAAACTCTAGAGACTGTTATGCGTGAAAATCCCATGAGATCAGACGTTTCTGAGATACTCACACCACCCCGTCTGGCACCAACAATCATTCCACAGTCATTCCACAGTCAAAGTCACTTAGATCACATTTCTTCCCCATTCTGATTTTTGGTCTGAACAACAACTGAACAACACTGGTAGGCAGCAGTGTAATATAATGGTTAAGGAACTGAACTCGTAACTCAGAGATTGCTGGTTAGCATCAAGTAACTCTCATAGTCTAGACTGTGTACGGTTGGAAATGCAGGCTGTAAAATTGGTTTAATTAGCAAGCTAGCCAGCTAACTTAACTGTTAACTTGTAGCTAATGACTGCAATTAAAATGTACATACAGAATGCACCAGTGACAAAACACACAGTTAGCAAACTAAAACAGACAATTAACCGCCAATTTAACTAGCATGGCAGTGGTCATTCAATATTCCAACAAGTTAGCTAGCTAATGTATATAATGTTATATTGGTATATTGCAATTGGTATATTTTACATTTTACATTTTACATTACTATCTTAGTAAACCTAAGTGAACCTATGTGACTAATAGCCCTCACTAACACTAACTGCTTTTCTTAGCATGCATTTCAAATAACAGTATATGAAAATAATTGCACACAGAGTTAACACTGTTATCCTTGCATATTGCTATGCATTCTCAAGATAATAACATTCTCAAGATAATAACAAGCATTGCTGCGGTAGCAATACACAGGCCTCCCTTGGCTCTTCATACAAGAATCTGCTTACTTTGCCTCCCTATTGCTCTATGGAGAAAGAACCTGTGGGAGAATTTGGCAAGTGTTACATCAATTACATACACTCATTGGATAGACTACCAAATCATTGATAACTATATAATTTCAACTTTCCTTTTTCTGCTAAGAAGAGAATATTGCTCATTAATAGAGTGAACTAAAATGTCAATTTAAATAGCTAGATATCAGGCATCAGTAGTTGATACAGTATGAAAACAATATTGCATGTACCTGGAATAGGTATTTATAAAAGATGCCCTTTGGAAACTTCCAGTTCATTGTTGGCATGATTAATTATATAAACCTTATATATAGGTATTCTTCCTAGAGTACACACTGGAGCAGGTTTTATTATCTCACTGAATATATGTATTGCCCTTTGGTCATCCTGACTTACATGTTTACAGAATATATTAAAGATTGGCAGCTCAGCACATAAAGCACTCTTAGGCCCTGTTCTTTATAACAATATACTTTGTCCATTCTTTTGAGTGACACATTTAAGCAAAAATATTTTCTGAATAAAAATTATAAACTTGATTGCCACTGAAATTAACAAATGTGTGTCTGATTTTAGTTATAGTATGATATACTGTATACTATGCTGTCTGTTGGTAGAAAGCCTGCGTTGTAACTGAAGCCTACAAGTAGAATAGGGAAATTGTGATTGGAATTAATAAAAATGAGAGTTAATAAAAAATGAATAATACATTTCCTTCAACTAATAATTCACAATAAATTACAGGTGGAGGTGCATGTGCTTGGAAACCTTGGCCTGTTCTATATACTACAGCCTGATGTCTGTTCTGTTACAGATGCTGATCCATTGCATTTATTCATGGGTTTCTTAGAACACCAAGAAATCTACAACTCTGAACTTCTACCCCAGAACAATCATCTGTCTCAAAATCCTCTCACTATCAAGTCCTGTAATAACATACCAGCAGTACAATGGATACGCTGAGAGAATAAACTGCAGAAATAGCCAAGGCTCTCTTCTTTTTTCCTTCCCATATTGTCTGCTGAAGCTGAAGACCCTGCTGTATGGAGAAAAGGACCAAGGTCAATATCCTCGTGGGGATTCGTAGATAAAGGGTATACTTCATTTATTGTGTTTTACTTACCAGCATAATCATAAATAATTAAAATATATATTTAGCATATTCATTATGATTATTAAAATATTTAGCTACATAGTTCAGAATGTGACCTTTGGTCATAATGTAAAAGATTGAAAGATAATAAAATGTTGCCTCTAGCTTTAAATGGAAAAAATAGCCTTTAAAAAAAAATATATATATATATACAGTATATATATCAATAGGTATTTTTTTAAATAAATAGGCTTCTTTGAAAGGCTTTGTTGCAGAAGCAAACCGTCACGGTGACTGCATTCTAATACAGATCACAGAAATCTGCTTTGGTCTCCTTCTCTGAAATCACACAGGGAAATGTCCCAGTCCTGCCTGTCATGTCAGGCTTCACTAACACCCCAATGCCATTCTGACAACAGCCTGATCTCCAGGCACTCTCAGATTCTGATGGCTCTCGCTGGAGCTGTAGGGATGACATCTTCATTGAGCTGTGATACATTACCTCAACTCCTAGAGCTCAAATGTTATAGTGTAAGTCAGTCACTTAAGAGGATTATCTTGCTCATGTGCAAGGACAATTCTAGATCAGTGACTGATGCCACTGATAATTTGCATGAATATTATATTACAAATCAAAATAAAAGCATTTTTAGTGCATTGGTGGAGTGTGTATTGAAGTAATCAGCTCATATTATATTTTTAGCAATAACCAATGAATCCCTGCACTGAATCTTTTCCTCTAACATTGGGCATTGGTATGATAAATCTTTGTCAGGGTGAAACAAGCCACCCACCTCTGCAGCAGTGATTAGAACACTTAATAATGCCCAATGGGTAGCAGACCACTATTGTCTGGCCCGATATAAGCTCCTGGCCAGCAAGCTTGATTTACCAGCCACTTGTAAGGGCAAACTACTCCAGCAGATGGATTGCCTTGAAGGTTCCTCACGAGGCAAATAAATCATCTTTTGATTAAGCCCAACTCTCAATTGCCACTGCATTTTTACTTAGTCCAAGTCAAGTCAACGGTGTCGGAAAACCAGGCGCAGACCCAGAAATGCAATAATGGCTTTTATTGCATAAACAGGCAATGGTCATACAGGAGCAATCAGGGCAATACAGGGATCCAAAGAGTGGTCGGGAACAGGCAACGTTCATTCCAGGCTTCAGTTGTATCAGAGGCAGGCAAGGCGTAGTCAATGGGCAGGCGGAGGTCGATAATGGGAAATCAGTCTAGGGAACACAGAGAGGAGCACGAACAGGAGGATCGGGAACAAGACTGAGACAGGACTGAACACGGAAGCACAAACACAGGTAAACAACAAGACCGCTGGAAAGTTATGTAGGCATAGGCAAAGCACAAGACAATCTGGCAACGAACATGGGAAAACACACAGCTTAAATACATTTAGACATAACAAGAAACAATCAGGAATAAACATGAATGCAGCTGACTGCAATCAGACACATGAGGAATTAAGTGAAAACGATAATACAATAACGAGACAATCAGGAAATGAACATAGGAAACGAACAGCTAACTACATCAGACATAACGAGAAACAATCAGAAATTAACACGAATGCAGCTAACTGCAATCAGACACATGAGGAACAGGTGAAAACGATAATACAATGACAAGACTGGGAACAGGTAAGTGAAAGTGAAAACACAGACCAGACAACCAGGAAAACATGGAATAAATGAAAACACCTAATTACGGGGAACACGAACAGGAGACGTGACAGCACCAAGCACACAGTATATGTCTGATGTGTGACAACCTGGGTTTCATAAGATCTTCCTATAAGAAATTGAACCCAATGCACTGCAAAGTTACGGGTGTAACTGTGGTTATTTTAGCAGTTGGACAGTATGAGTCTACCTAGTGTGTAATATTACGCTAGATGAAATACCCTGCTGATACAACATGTGAGGCATTATGATCAAAGTAGTCTGGTTGCAGGGTAGAGTGTCTTTTATTATAAAAATCCCAGGCACCATCACCACTCTTCCTTTAAGAACATTTCTGAGGATCTTTTGGATGACAACAACAGAATGACTAGTACAGCCCTAATTGAAAAAATGTAATAAAAGTACAAAACAACTGCTTATAGAATTAAAGGTACATTCATAACTCATTGCTCATTAGCACTAGTACCAGTTGTACTAGTTGTGGGCAACCAGTACAGAACAAAATACCCAGCAACAGAGCTCATGAACTGACCTTCACAAGCTGCTCCCCATGGCCATTGTGATGTCAGACGCAAAGTACAACCTCTCTGATGTCAGTGGAGACTATGTTTAAGTGTAGATTAAAAACATATATTTTCAGCCTAGCCTACTGCCAAACATAGTCTAGGTGGAGAGATGGAGAAGGCCGTGCCCTAGTGTCTTATGGAGTGAGAAACTTTCCATACTGTCACCTCCTCAATGTGTTACCACCACTGTTATGCTGGTTATCCTTGATCAGGTGTGGATGGTTTGGAACTCTCTCATGGCTACGTGTTTTCTCTGTCCCTCTCCTAATAGGTATGCTGCCATAGCTTACACCTGTCGGGGCTATCTGTATATTTCCTATGCTTGTGCTCCCCTGCTCCTACATAATGCCACTGGCTATAGCACTTTTTTTTTTTTTTTTTTTCTGACTGCATGTTCTCTTCTCTGTCTCGGCCCCTGAGCCCTAGATCCTGCGAGAAGTGTGAGCTGCCCCCATCAACCCTCACCCCCACGCCATCTGGACCCTCTCCACGTGGTTTAGCCCCCCTCCGCTGACTACCTAACTCAGGCGGGGCAAAGTCTTTCAGCCCTGAGTCACCTTGGACTGACCATGACATGGTATTTTTGGATACCCTGTGCCGACCAGAAGAGGATGGGTTCCTCCTTCTTAGTCTGGTTCCTCATTCCAAGGTTTCTCCCTGACAACCAAGGAGTTTTTCTAGTTACCACTGTTGCCTTGTGTGCTTTTGTCTTTTGGGGGTCATTCCAGGCCTGGTGTTCACCTGCCCCTCTGTTGCAAGATCCCTTTTGCCCTTTTGCTGTTTGTTTTGTGACAATTCAAGTTTTGTGGAAAAGCGCCTACATTTTCACAAATCAAATTTGATTTGATTTGATTTGAATCATAAAAAACAGCAGCCTGTTAGTTTTAAAGTTCAGCACGTGTCCCTTGGCCTTGTGTCTTTGTGTTTGCACCTTTGTAAATAGCCTCACTAGATTCACTCACTCTTTTAGCAGATAGGATCTGCGTAACAATGTGAGATTCGCTCACTCTTTTAGCAAAAAAAAAGTCCTTGGGGAGAGATGCTTAATACTAGGAGCTGACAGGAGATTGGGGGGAGGCTTTGAAAAGTCCTGAACTGTACATCCAGGCCCAAAGACAAAGCTTGGTGAGCAGTGAGCAAGCAGAGATTCCAGCAACATACACCTTTGACATGCACATAAGAGTGTTCTCCAGAAATCATAGACCAGAGGAAATTGAACACTTCTTTAATTCTGCAGGATTACGATCACCTGACATTCAATGCACCAGGAGCATAATACATTCCAAGTATATTCATTCATTGCTTAGAGTGGAGTGGCCCTTGTACCAGCGGAATCAGTGTCAGAGGCAGAAACCTGGGTGAAGGCATAGTAATGAAGAACTGGGAGGGCTGTCATTGAGAACTCTGTCTCAGTGGACACATCTGTATAATGTATTCTGATGTAAAAATCTCTCAGAAGTTGTAGCAAACTTTTCAAGCCTTATTGCTTTGCTAACTAAAACATACATTGACGCATGTTATATATTTCTGTCACAAATATGTTATAACTATGTAATCAGAGTGCAGTATAATCAAGTGTGATAATATTTGTCTGATAATATCAGCCAACAACATTTATAACCATGTTATTCATGAACGTATGTACTGAGAGGTGAGATGTTTAATTGAATACTTTTTACAATCTTTACCTAAAGCACCACATTTATTTAGGTTGTGTATTTGCAAGCATTACTGATCAGTGCCCAGACTGCAAGTATGCATCAAAGAAAGAAGACCTTACTCCAGCTCAGGTAAAGAAAAAGCAAACATGGCTCTTTAAACAGTGTGAACAATTCAGATGAGCCTGCAGTTCATTAAGTAACTCAGAACACATATTGAATAGCAACACAGTAAAGGATAACAATCAGGTGTTTTTGAGATGCACGGAGTGCAGTGTCTGACCTTTCAGGCCGAGAGCTGACCAATTTTGCATTCAGTTCAGTGAGTCTGAGCACAAAGGTCAGAGATGGCCTCAGGTCAGTGATCGCCCACTTGTCAACAGAATGACAAAGCAATGCACCTACAGGCATGCTGTTTCTTTCAGATTTTTCGATAAATGTGGCTTTTCTTTCCATCTTTGCCTTTTAAATACATTATGCAACTTTATGCTTTCACCTGCTATGAGAAAGATCATTGCGATCAAAGCTGCAAGAATTCACATATATAGACTAAGGTATATGCTTGGTCTAAAGCTTTAAGACTTAACATATATACATACTTATTTCTTGAAAAGCCAGAGGCCATAGTCACAAGTTTGAGGTACAAGCATAAAAATGGGGTTTAGAGGCTTATTTACTACAAGGATGTTTTAAATAGGATCAGAGGTGTGAGAAGAATTCATCCTTGACTGTTGCATCCTGGTGAATATTTAAGGAGAACTAATCCTTGAATTTAGTTTGGTTGCTTTTTTGGTCCTTTCCCAATGGCTTCTCACCTGCAAGCTACCGGTGTGTGCTGTGTGGAACAGGGTATTTGTCATGTTTGCTTTTAGGTTTTAATCATTGCTTTTTACATAGCCTGACCTGTAGTAGCTGAAGAGAAGATCATATCATGAACTGGGTCTTGATGACTGAAAGACCATCCTTCCTAATTAAAGTGTCCTGCTACCTCTTAATCTGTTCCATTACACAGAGAAAAGAGCCCAGGTGCATAAACAAATCTTGGAGGCCAAAACCTCACATTATTGTTAGCCTTATTCTTGTATTTCCTCTGTCAAGCAGGCTGTTTAACATGAATATTGATACTGCCATATGACAAATGGCATGGCAGTGTCAGCAGCTACAGCTTGGTCTTAATTAAGTTAACATTCAAATAATTCATCTACATAGGGTGGGAAGACAATGGAAAGATGCAATTACTGTTGGATAGCCAATACAGAACATTGATACTCTCAATAAACAGACACCCATGCATGGTGCTATGTGAACATGATGAGAAAAATCAAATCAAACCCTTTTTTTTAACAAAGTCAAAGCACAAAATTGTATCACTGCCCTTACTGTACATTTCATGTTTTATCATTAGTAGTGTTCTTGTGTTATAGCCATGGGTTTGAACTGTCTATTCTAGTTAACTGCTAAAATAAAGGAAACATCAACATAAAGTGTTGTAATAGGGCATCCAGACACCACGAGCCACCAGAACAGTTTCAATGCACCTTGACATAGATTATAGTGTCTGGAATCCTATTGGAGGGATGCAACACCATTCTTCCACAAGAAATTCCATCATTTTGTGTTTTGTTCATGGTGATGCAAAATACTGTCTCAGGTGCCGCTCCAGAATCTCCCATAAGTTTCGCCCCGCCTCTTCTCTGCCATTGTCCTTAGATGGTGGAATGACTATCCCAGCTTGGTCAGGACCACAGAATCTCTAACTATCTTCTGCAAAAGACTGAAAACTCACCTTATCTGATTTCACTTTAATAATGAAAGAAAACAATACCCTTTTGTATTACAGGTTTTGCAGCACTAATGTTGTAGACAACGATTAGGCTGTAGCTTTTCTATTCTTTCTTTTCTTCTCTTGCGATGATCTTTAGCCATATTAACGGACTCTTGTAAGTCGCTTTGGATAAAAGCGTCTGCCAAATAACTAAATTATAAATTGTTGCCATAATTGTCCTTCATATTTGTTCCCTGTGATGGACTAGTCTCCTGCCTAGTTCCATCCAAGGTGTGGCCCCACCCTGCACCCTGTGCCTAACAGGTTTGGCCCTGGCTTATGACAGCCTTCTATAGTATACTGGAAACTGTTCCTGAAAAATGATAAATGGGAATGCATGAAATGCAAATATCACATGACTATAAAGCAGCCAACCTCAATTAAATCAAAAGCCAGGATAAGTACTAAAAGGAGAGAATATTGTTAGCAAAATGTTAATGCTACATGATATTGATCACAGACAAAATGAAAAGTACAACAAAACAAGCTGTAAGATAATCATTTGAGCACAATACAATAAACCAATGCTCGCATAGCAACTATTATTTAAGAGAACAGGCCATTGAGCCAATCTTTGCTGATAAATAAAGTTTCACAAAAGTAAAGTTACTAGAACAAAAATTATATTTCCATAAAAACTAAAAAGGCTCTGTCCATGTTTAATTATGAAGCATTGAGTTTGACAGAACAAAAAAGGAAAGGAGTTATCTCAGAAATAGGAAAGGAAGAAGCAATCCCATAGACATTCATAGAATACAAGCAGAAAAATTGCAGTGTCTATAATGCATGAAAATCCGCCGTTGAACAAATTTAGCTTCAACTCAGAATTTTAATGAAAACTAAGAAGTAAGAATTGCAGGCAATGTTGTGAGGAATGGGGATTGCAGAGTTGTAGTCAAAACCGCCTTGAGCAAGTCTGATTTAAGACCGAGACCAGGGCCATTCGAGTCCGATTCAAGACTGAGACCGATAGGGGTTTGAGACCGATGGAGGTTTGAGACCGATTCAAGACCGAGACCGACAGGGGTTTGAGACTGATTCAAGACCGAGACCAGAACAATCAGAGTCATTTTCGAGACCGAGACCATAAAAGTGTGGTTTTCATGCATTTTTCAATTTGTAAATAGAAAAAAGACTTTCAGTGTTTACTGTGGTTTAATATTGTTTCAAGTTTAATAATTGCATGTTAAAGTGAACATTGTACATGATGATCAGAATTGAATAGAAAAAAACAACATTCCTCTTTTGTCTTCTCCCAGTGCATTACAAATGGTTCCGTGTGTTTTGAATAAATTTGTATTAACACTTCACAAAGATAACAAATACCATCTAAACATTTCTAAAGATGAAGCCTCAAAGTAAATGAAAGCAGTTAATAAAATCAGAACACTAAAATAGCACTAAAATAATTGACAGCAGCTGTTCCCAATTCCTTAAAATGTTTCATTAATGCATACTAAGGACATAAATCTGTTTAAAGGGAGGGGAATGTCCTGTGTACACATAATTTAAATGTTCAGGGACACATGAAGAAAAAGAAAGTCTGAGAAAGGAATCCTATCATTTAATCGGTTGTCTGGTGGTGCTGGTTGACATTCAGGGGGGGCTGTTTGGTCAATACTTATCAGAGAATGATGGATGTGGGCTTAGTTTGTAGCAAAGATTTACCATTGCAAGGAATTCTATAGATTTTACAACCGATCTGTGCACATAAAACATGTCCATATTTTCGCTACATTTAACCATGATATTTAAAGGAGAACATGCTATGTGATGTAGATGGCTCAGCAGCGAGCCAGCATACACATGGGGATTGGGGATGCTGCAGCACCTGCTGTCATGAACAATTTTCTCATATAGTAGAAGTATAACATATTTACAATAAAGACAAAAATGTGTGCATCTGTGTCATAATTGGTGTGAAACTGCAGGGGGTGCTGAATGAAGCAGTTAAAAAAGGTTCATAATTTTAAAAAAATGCTATTGTAGGCTGAGGTAACATTAACAAACATGTAACAAAATAGTTTATGTTGTGAAATGAAACCAACAAGGTTTTAACTGTTGTTTCAAAGCAATATTATTACACTGTGACAGCCCTGATAGATAATCATTAATTTGATATGCTTGATCGATCAAATTCTTAATGGTGATTAATCGATCATCGATTAATCATTAACATCCATACATTGTAGCTATTGTAGCAAGCAGTGTTAGCTAGCTCGCCACTAAGTGACTTTCTATGGATGCCTCCATGTGTGTTTATGTATCGCTCTTTGCCTTGACAATCTAGCTAGATTACAGGCTGAGCTGCAGCTCTGTGACAACCAGCACTAACATGCTGTTACATCTTTTCATGTTCTGGCCGTATCCTAGTACTCGTCACTACAATTTAAATATGTATTTAATAACATTGTTACACGTCATGCGATACAACAGAATCGCATGACGTGTAACAATGGAACAGAACAGCAGGACACAGGGAATGGAGTTATCGGTCTTCGTACTGGATTTTATTTTCTTTCTTGCTCACACACGGAGAGGGAGAGCGAGAACATGTTCCGGCTAAAAACGATAAATCAAAATAACTAACTAAAATAGCAAGTACTTTCAGTTAGAACATTAATAACCCAAAAGTAGCTACACAGAGACAATTGCGACTTTTCAGTTTCGCTTTCATGTGCAGTGTCAGGGTTTTCTCTCACCAGCTTTATCTTCCATGTCCCAGCTACCTACTAAGAGAGCAGAGCAGTTTTAAGCACACAGGTACAATTAACTAATGCTGCACGACAGCGGCTGATGTTTTAAAGACAAAACAGGAGTTTCTGCAGCTTCCTGTTCACAAACTTATCCAAGATGTCCCAACTAGATGGAATTTGAGCCATGATATGATTGAAAGATACCTTGAGCAGCATGCTGCAGTGTATTCCTCACTGACAGACAAAGCCGTGAGGAAAAACATCAAAGACATTGTGACTTTGTCTGAAAACAAAGTGAGACTGGCTGAGGATGTCATCAAAGTTTTGAAACCCCTGAAGACTGTGACAGCCCTGATTTACACTGAGACCACTCCATCCATGTCCATGGTCCTGCCTATGAAAATGATGAACTTGAAATCCATGGTACTGTCTGATGATGACAGTCCAGTAGTGACTCCTCTCTGAATCTGCTGACATTTCTACAACTACCGACCTTGTGTCTCTCCTCATTCCTATAAAAGACATTAGAACGGGCTGTATATAATTAACTGTCTGTCTGTCTCTACAGGATGACCTGCTTGATCCCAACCAATCTGGCTTCAAGGCAGGACACTCTACTGAAACTGCTCTGCTTGCTGTCACAGAAGCACTCCACTTCCTCCTCCTGCTCAACCTATCGGCTGCATTCAACACCATTGACTACCAGATCCTGCTCTCATCTCTCGCCAAGATGGGAATCTCAGGATCTGCACTGGCATGGTTTGAATTGTACCTGGCACTAGTCCTACCAGGTGGCCTGGAGAGAATCCCTCTCCTGTCCCCACATCCTCTCTACTGGTGTCCTGCAGGGTTCGGTGTTAGGCCCCCTCCTATTCTGTCTGCATACCAAGTCACTTGGCTCTGTTATCTCTGCTCATGGTTTTTCATACCATTGTTATGCTGATGACGCTGAACTGTTTCTCTCCTTCTGAAAACAATATTCCTGCATGTACAGTATGTCTGCATGCCTGGCAGACATCTCTGCTTGAATGTCCACCCACCACCTGAAGCTGAATCTTGGAATGGCCGAGCTGCTCTTCCTCCCAGCGATGAACTCCTCAATGATTGATGCCTATATCACCGTGGAAGGCTCTTTAGCATCTCCAACCTGGTGTGTCAGGAACCTTGCAGTGATTCTGGACAACTATAGCAAGGAGGCAGGGGTGGCTTAATAGGCCAATTGCCAGCTTATTTTCCTTTTCCTTATAAAATAAATCTCAAAAATAATATAATTAAATCACAAGCTATTGCTTAGAGGGTAAACAGCAACAAAATGCTAGCACCTCTTCCTCCATGCCCAAATTTATAATGGCCTATCGAAAGCAATGGCTCACAACTGAGTTGATTGCTCATTAGCCTCAGGTGAGCCTGCCTGTAAGTGAGGCCGCTGCTGTCCAGGGTCCTGTAGTCCTCTCCAGGCTATGGGAGGGAACAGGAAAACCTGACAGCAGCCAAAAGGGAGGCACAGCCCTCTCTACTCCTCCCTCCACCTCTCCCAGTGCCACGACGACTAACTGTGCTTCTCGGGCCACATTGTGACATAACTGTCATCACCACTGTTTACATGTTCAATAATTAATGTTTAAAGTGCCTAATGTGTGAACTGTACCTTCTTGTGGGCGAGTGTGTGTGAATATTGTTACTTTATGAGACAGTCTCATGGTGTACGGTGCTGGGGTAAAAGGGTGTATGCTTACCTGCAAGCATTTCAGGAAAAAATACAAGGGGGGAGGAGGAACATGTGTGAATATCTTGATGATTTATATTAATTATTAAAATATATTACTTTACTTACCATCTCCTGGTACTGTTTTGTATCACTGGTGGAATACATGAAAGAAAATATACGTATGAAAATATACTGGTTATTCGAAGAAAGGACAGGGGAAGGTTCCCCACCTCTGACTCCTGAGAGAAACACCATTTTTGCTTTAATGAATCATGCAGGCTGGGTTTATTGTTTAAAGAATGATAAGCTCTGGAAGCAAGATGCCTTCGAATAGACTTCATTTACAACAATGTTTATCCTTTTGTAAGGTTTCCAAGGTTACTGTAGAATATAATGCTACTGTCTCACTAGCAGGATGAATAAAATCCAAGGTAAACCTTTTGAGGTGAATTAGGAGAAATGTAAATCCTTGAAAATATTTTTGTACAATTAATATGATTGCCAATAGCTAGACAGTGGGTATAAAAAGTATTCACTCACTTTGGCATTTTTCACATTATATTTTGGATTGGATTTTCTGCAACTGATCAACACAACATACACGATAATGAATAATAAGAAAAATATATTAATTGCAAATAAAAAACAGACAATAATTGATCCACCACTTTTGCTAAGACACACCTAAATAACAAACCATTGTCTTCACATAATTATTTGATTGGAGACCACCTCTGTACAATTAAGGTGTTTTAAATGATTTCAAATTAAATACACTTGTCTGTGAGAGGTCCCACAGTGCATTTCCAAACAAGAGCTTCATCATGAAGACCAATGAACATTCAAAGCAAATCTGAGAAAAGGTCTTCTTGAGTACCAATCAGTGGAAGGATATAAGTAGATTCAAAGATTTTGAATATCCCTCAGAGCACCGTTAAGTCCATTATAGAGAATATGGCACAACCTTGAATTTGCTTGAACCTTGAACAGGCCATCCTCCAAAACTGAGCATCTGTGTGAGAAGGGCACTTGTGAGGGATGCCACCAAGAAGCCTCTGGCAACTCTGATGGAGTTACAATCTTCTATGACAGAGATGGTAGAAACTGTTCATGGGATAACAATAGCCCAGGTGCTTTATGAAAGGGTAGCAAAAAGAAAACCATTGTTGAAGAGAACTCTGAAAAATGAAATCTCACCTTGAGTTTGCCAGGAGGGAAGAACATTCTATGGTCTGATGAGACCAAGATTTAAGTTTTTGCCTCAATATTAAGGTAATTATGTTTGGAGTAAGCCCAACACTGCGCATCATCTCAAAAACACTTCCCTACCATGAAACATGGTGGCAGGAGCCTGATGCTATGGGGATGCTTCTCTGCTTCAGGGACTGGACACATTGATGGAGCAATATATAGACAAATCTTGGAGGAAAACCTGCTGCAGTATGCAAGAGACCTGGGACTTGGGAGAAGATTTATATTCCAGCAGGACATTGAATCATAGCATGCAGCAAATGCCACATTGGAGTGGTTTAAAAACAAAACAATTCAAGTGTCCAGTCCAAGCCCAAACTCAATTTCATTGAGAATCTGTGTAAAGATTTGAAAGTCCCCATCAAACCTGATGGACCTTGAGCAATTTTCCAAATAAATTACTGAAAATTGCAGTGTCTAGTTAGACTCACAGCTGTAGGTGCTTCTACAAAGTATTAGTCAAGGGGGGGTGAATACTTATGGAATCAATTATTTTCATGTTTTCTATTTGTAATTAATTAAGACAAAGCTTTAGAGATATTTGTTTTTATTTGACATCAGTGTATTTTGTGTTGAACAGTGGCAAAATACATGATAAATAACCAGTGGCATAAATGATAAATGGCAGTGCCAATTAAATTCATTTTGATTCCATGAAGTAAGAAAATTACCCAAAGGGGGTAAATACATTTTATACCCACTGTACATTGACATTTCATTACAAATGATCAAAATGAAATAAAGGCCCTTATAACAGGATATTTTTTTATGTGTCATAACAACGAGTGCCCTGCGATGGATTGGCGACCTGTCCAGGGTGTATTCCTGCCTCTCGCCCGGAACGCATGCTGGGATAGGCTCCAGCCCCCCCCCCGCAACCCTGACCAGGAATAAGCGGCTTAGATAATGGATGGATGGATGGATAACAACGAGTGAGAGAGATGTCTGAATATAAAAATTGGGTTTTAGCCAATTCTGAGTTATTAATGCATCTTTATTCAGCAATTGTTCCAAGCTTTCAAGAGGTTATCTAACCTATTTCAGAAATAATCAGAGGGCCTTCTTGTATGAGTGCAAGCCTTCGTTCATCCGTCCAAGATGATGATATCCCATTTGTACTACAAGAGACAATTCAGCCTGGATTCAATCAAAATGTGTAATTTGAGTTAAATAAATACATTCAAGTGTTAGTTTTATTCTTCAAGTTAATTTGAAAAGTTAATTTATGTCATTGCTCAACTCACCTCTAACATTTCAATTTTATTTGTAAGGACAAATGTCGATTGAATCCAGGCAGCAATAATGTCAGCTTGGCACATATAGGGTGCAAAAAAAGTGTTACTATGTGTAAAATGGCATTAAATGAGGTGATGAAGCAAAATTATAAGTAGAAAAAAACAAGATGCAAACAAAAAAAGTTTGACATTTTGCCATACACTTTAAATATTTGTAATACCAAACACTTAGGTTGTGTTCACATAGACAATAAGGTATGCATCAAAAACGTTCTCCTTTTTGCAGTTCTCCCATCGTGTTCAATGACAGATCACAGAGACCAACGCAAGTTACAGTGCTCTGTTGTCCGTTAAAATAGTTAACCAAAGTTTAATTTTTGACAGAGCGCCCACTGACCTACTAATGGGTCAACTAATAGGAGCGGGAGCTGGAATTCAGTGGGTGGGCTTTCAATTGAATTCTATCTATAGGATATGACAGGTTAGCGAAAATGCTAATTTACCTCACTAAGCATATGAGGCTAGGTATGGTAGATTCAGAATTATATGATATTAACCTACAGGTTAGCAAAAATGGTCAGTATTGTTTTATATCATTATACAATTCTATAAATATATACTGCATATACTACATATGCTATATACTACAATCTCAAATACATACATTAAAAAAATACATTTGAAATGTTAATTGCATTGAATTAACATTAGCTGCATGGTTAACGTTAGCTACCTGGTCGAACCATGAACATGCCTACATCAAACCACCAGCGCATACCTATCCATCAATCTGACGCATACCCTATTGTTCGTGTGAACACAGCCTAAATCATGAATTCATCAGCTTTACAAGTCCCTAATGAGAACTGATAGTATGTTCTCATTTAACATAACTTGAAGGCAATCTGTTTATTGGAATACAATTTGACCCACTGAAAGCTTGTGGACGCCAAAACACTTTGATTACACAAATTTCTAAAATGTCACTTGAAGGAACATTTTGTACATTTCTATCATATTTCCATATGAATGTGTAATTGCTTTATCTAGAAAGTGTGTTGAAAAGTATTCATTTTTAAATTAGTGCCCTGGGTTAACCTCAACCACTACCCCAGCTGTTTTTTCTATTAAAATTGGTCACGCATTGTGAATAAAAGATTCTGCATACTGCACCAGTCATTTAAATCTAATCATTTTGAATAGGTGCAATTTGAAATACATTTATGGTGAAAACTGCAGTGTTCTGTATAATGAATAAGTACTGCCTCATTTAAACCACAGTAGAACTGCAAATTGTCAGTCACCTTAGATTCTATTGTAGATGCAGTACAAGCTATAATCATTTGGAATCAGTGGAATGTCCTTTAACACTAAAGGGCGAATGCCTTGAGGACATGATTAAACAAATGTGAATCTTCTCCAGACCCAATCTACACATTCAAGGTGCCCTGTTCAGAACCCAGAATGTAATGCCAGGTATATTCCATTGTACTGGTCATGGCCAGGTTGCTGAAAATACCCACTGAGTTTATTTAAAAGCAAACAGATTATATCCCTGAGGTATGCAACCTTGAGCTAACAACGGTGCATTTTGTGAACAATTTTGAGGAATAAGCTTCAGCATATGTTTTATTTTTGTACTTACACAGCACAGTATGCAAATGGTCCCTATATTTTTTTCTTGAAAGTTTTTCAACTTTTCCTCCCAAATTTGTAATCACCAATTATGCGCCTTGACACTGTGCCACCCAAATTCCAGGAGCATTGCAGCTGAAGCACTGCGGTGCTCACCTTTAAAGCACTCGCCTCCAATCCAGAGACTTCTCCACACCTTACAGGCCACCCAATACTACAAGAGAGGGCTAGCACCAATCGAACAATAGGCACTCACTGATCTCTCACTGATGGTAACTGATTAGTGAGAGATCAAATTGTATGGGAGGAACTAACATAGTGATAACCTGAGGAACCTTTGCTGACCCCTGGCAGGATGAGGCCAACTGTATCCTTCACTGACTCCCAGTCATAGTCAGCTAATTCCAGCCTGCCCTTGACTTCCTCCCAGTCATATTCTCTCTGAATCAGACATTTAAACATTAAGAATTTCTTGAATCTATAAAATAGCCAATGGCATTATTATTTCATAAATAAGGCAGTGTAGTATAATGGTTAGGGAACTGGGTGGCTGTCATATTCCCGATGTTCCCAGTTTTTCCGTTGTCTTGTTCCTCCCTTGTGATTGTTGTGTTAATTGCATCTGTTACTTCCATTACAGACTGAGCCAATCTGAATTGCTTCAGTAAAATATCCAGCTGTATGAATGGAATGTATGCAAAAAAAAAGTTTCATTATTATAACTAAATTTTCACTCTCCATCCTAAGGAAAAACTGTGTAAGTGTATAAAAAGTAGAATTTTACTTTGATAAAAGAACATAAAGATACTATTGGTAGAATTATCTGTGTAGAGGTTGTGATTAATGGGAAGAAGTTGAATTTATGTTGTGTACATACATCTACTGATGCCTCTGGACACATCATCAGTGATGTTCCTGGAATCATTGGGCGTTTCGGGTCTTTCAACATCATACGCCCTCCTCCAGGTGACCCAGCCGGGGCTGATCAGACCCCAGCTTGTGTCCAGATGGCTAGCTAGCTACCATGACTCCATGGATCTCCTCTTTTGAGCCACAGCCATCTTGAGGCCCTTTCTGCCGCATCGGTGGTACTGCGGATGGCTCTCCTCTTCCTCTCTTCATCAATGCCCAAACTACTGAAGGCTCTGGCCAAGGAACGGGCTGCAAATCCTCTGCATCCAACCTCCACAGGGAAACACCTTGCTCTCCAACCAGCCTGCTGACAGTCGCTGACCAGTCCTGCGTACTTGGAGAGCTTCTTCCAAGCAATCTTCCCACGGGACTGTCAACTCCAGCAGCACTGCTTGCTTGGTGGACTCAGACACAAGGACAATGTCTGGTCGCAGGGTGGTGACTGCAATATGGCTGGGGAACTTCAGCTGATGTTCAAGGTCCACCAACAACTGCCAGTCTCTTGCAGACATCAGGCTGCCTGCAGATGTTCTTCTGGCAGGAGTTGGCTTGTCCCCAGCTCTGACAA
Organism: Aldrovandia affinis; assembly: GCA_029706075.1. Lineage (NCBI taxonomy): Eukaryota > Metazoa > Chordata > Actinopteri > Notacanthiformes > Halosauridae > Aldrovandia > Aldrovandia affinis. Next base: position 1,373,872 of record JAINUG010000233.1, read on the forward strand.
AGGCGATGGTTTTCTTGGAGGGTCGGAACTGTTTTGCCCATGCCAGTCCTGCGCTGATAGCTTCAGCGATGGTCTTAAGGACTTGGTCATGCCTCCACCTGTACCGTCCATCTCCAAGTGCCCTTGTACAGCAACTGAGGATGTGTTCCAGGGTTCCTCGCTTGGAACACAGTGATGTAATATATGTAATATATACCCACCAAATATTGAAGACCCGGAGTTCTTATGATTAAGATTATGGGGGATATTACAGACGGACAAACTATTTTAGGTGGAGACTTCAATCAGGTTCAAGATGGGCTTCTAGACAAGACAACACTTTCTAAGGTTATACCAAAAGACTTTTGTCTTGCTATACATATGTTAATGAAAGACCTGGGATTAATAGATCATATAAATTTGGGCGATTTATAAACCCTTGCAAAAGGGAGTACACTTTTTACTCCCATTGCCATAGATCACACTCAAGAATTGATTACTTTTTGATTGCCAACACAATTATTGAAGCAGTTATAGACTGTAAGATAGGGGTCATTTCTTTATCAGACCATGCTATAGTTGAACTACAAGTTGAGATTGAAGGTGAAACAAGGAGAAGGTATAGATGGAGGTTTAATACCATGTTGCTCCATGAGGAGGGGTTTAAGTATTCTCTTACTAAAGATATTCAGTCTTTTTTCAATTTAAATATTGGTTCAACTGAAACATTGTATATGGTATGGGAAACATCTAAAGCATATGTTTGGGGGAGAGTGATTAGCTTTTCCACAAAAAAGAAGAGAGAAAGTATAGGGAAAACAGAAAACCTAGAATCCAAGATACATCTATTAGAAAAATAACTTGCTAAGAAACACTCAATACCTCTGTTAAATCAAATCTGTGACTTGAAGATACAACTTAATGAAATATATAACTCCAAGGCAGAAGATTTTAGATTTTTATATGAAACTTCATCAATCTGAGAGTAAGGCAGAGGAAGAGGAATACAATGGGTTTTTAAAAAAACTGAATCTACCAAAAATCTCTGAAGAACAGGTTAGATCTCTGGAAGCACCAGTAACAGAAACAGAGCAGAGGAGACAGAGGAAAGCTATAGCACTGATGAAATCAGCAAAGTCACCCGGACTAGATGGCCTGCCGATTGAGTACTATAAAACTTATGTGGACATACTGGCACCAATTTTGGCTGAAGTGTTCACAGAAACCTTTTCAAGAAATGTATTACCTGACACATTTAACGAGGCTCTCATTTCTTTAATTTATAAAAAGGGGAAAGAGGTAACTGATCCAGGGAGCTACAGACCAGTGAGCCTAATCAATGTTGACTGCAAGATCCTTTCAAAGGTTCTTGCGTCAAGATTGGAAATAATTCTCCCTAATACTATCCATGAAGATCAGGTTGGTTTTGTAAAAAATAGGAACTCGGATTATTATATCTTCTCTGGTTGAACAAGAACAGCATGGATCATTAGACGCTGAGAAAGCCTTTGACCGGGTAGAATGGAACTATTTAACATATACACTAAAAAGGTTGGCTTTGGTTCTAATTTCATTAAGTGGATTAAAGTCTTATATTCACATCCAAAAGCTGCAGTGCAAACAAATTGAATTATTGTTTTTTAAATTATACTTTCAAGAGGAACGAGGCAGGGATGCCCCCTATCTCCATTACTGTTCGTGATCGCTTTAGAACCACTGGCAGCAGCTATTAGGGAGAATGTAAAGATAAAAGGGGTAAAGAATGGACAGGGAGAACATAAGCAATTCCTATATGCAGATGATGTACTGATACTAGTTGAGGATCCCACAACATCGATTCCCCCATTGCTCTCTACTACCGAAGCTTTCTGCATTATCTCTGGATATAAAATAAACTGGCAGAAATCAGAAGCCATGCCTGTATCTAAGATGTGTCCCTCTGCATTGGTTACTCCATTTAATTTTAAATTTCCATCAGATTACAATAGACATTTTATGTTCAAGTTAGACAACATGTTCCCAGTGCTTCAACTTCAAAAAATTAAACATAATCTTGAAAAGTGGAAAGTACTGAAACTTAGTTTATGGGACAAGGTGAATACAATTAAAATGATGGTAGTTCCACAATTTAACTACATCTCAAGAATGCTACCTTTAAACATCCCGTTACAACTATTTAAACAGTACAATGATGCTGTTAAGGACTACATTTGGGAAGGTAAAAAACCATGTATCAATATGAAGAAATTATACACCCCAAAAGAAAGGGGAGGTTTAGGTCTCCCCAATGTAGAGACGTATAGATAGTTAGGTGGGTAGTTAAGGTACCTCACTGATGGCAGAGAAAGTAGACCATACAGGAGGTAGACAAAACAATGGAAGACCAAACATTATTAATATCTGTGGTTGTTTTTGAGGCTCTTGTTTTGTGGTTCATAAAAAATGGAGAGAATATGGCACAATTGTGAATTTGCCTAGAACAGGTCGTCCTCCAAAATTGAGCATCCGTGCAAGAAGGGAACTTGTTAGGGAGGCCACCAAGAGGTCTATGGCAACTCTGACAGAATTACAGTCTTCCATGGCAGCAGATGTGAGAGCCTGTCAATGGGACAACAATAGCCTAGGCACTTCACAAATCTGCGCTTTATGGAAGGGTGGCAAAAAGAAAACCATTGTTGAAAAAAACACATAAAATCTCACCTAGTTTGCCAGAAGGCACGTGGGGGGCTCTCAAACCAAGTTGAGGAAGAAAAATCTAAATCAAATCAATATTTGGTGTGACTACCCTTTGCCTTCAAACCAGCATCAATTATTATAGGTACACTTGCACAAAGTCAGGGATTTTGTAGGATTATAGTCAGATGTATGATTAACCAATACCAAACAGGTGCTAATGATCATCAATTTCATATGTAGGTTGAAACACAGTCATTAACTGAAACAGAAACAGCTATGTAGGAGCCTTAAAACTGGGTGAGGAACAGCCAAACTCTGCTACTAAGGTGAGGTTGTGGAAGACAGTTTCATGTCACAGGTCATACACCATGGCAAGACTGAGCACAGCAACAAGACACAAGGTAGTTATACTGCATCAGCAAGGTCTCTCCCAGGCAAAGATTTCAAAGCAGGCTGGGGTTTCAAGATGTGCTGTTCAAGCTCTTTTGAAGAAGCACAAACAAACGGGCAACGTTGTGGACCGTAGACGCAGTGGTCGGCCAAGGAAACTTAATGCAGCAGATGAAAGACACATCATGCTTACCTCCCTTCAAAATCGGAAGATGTCCAGCAGTGCCATCAGCTCAGAACTGGCAGAAACCAGTGGGATCCAGGTACACCCATCTACTGTCCGGAGAAGTCTGGGCAGAAGTTGTCTTCATGGAAGAATTGCGGCCAAAAAGCCATACCTCCGACGTGGAAACAAGGCTAAGCAACTCAACTATGCACGAAAACATAGGAACTGGGGTGCAGAAAAAATGGTGCTCTGGACTGATGAGTCAAAATGTGAAATATTTGGCTGTAGCAGAAGGCAGTTTGTTCGCCGAAGGGCTGGAGAGCGGTACAATAATGAGTGTCTGCAGGCAACAGTGAAGCATGGTGGAGGTTCCTTGCAAGTTTGGGGCTGCATTTCTGCAAATGGAGTTGGGGATTTGGTCAGGATTAATGGTGTCCTCAATGCTGAGAAATACAGGCAGATACTTATCCATCATGCAATACTATCAGGGAGGTCTGATTGGCCCTAAATGTATTCTGCAGCAGGGCAACAACCCCAAACATACAGCCAATGTCATTAAAAACTATCTTCAGCGTAAAGAAGAACAAGAAGTCCTGGAAGTGATGGTTTGGCCCTGACAGAGCCCTGATCTCAACATCATCGAGTCTGTCTGGGATTAAATGAAGAGACAGAAGGATTTGAAGCAGCCTACATCCACAGAAGATCTGTGGTTAGTTCTCCAAGATGTTTGGAACAACCTACCTGCTGAGTTCCTTCAAAAACTGTGTGCAAGTGTACCTAGAAGAATTAATGCTGTTTTGAAGGCAAAGGGTGGTCACACCAAATATTGATTTGATTTAGATTTCTCTTCTGTTCATTCACTTTGCATTTTGTTAATTGATAAAAAATAAACTATTAACATTTCTATTTTTGAAAGCATTCTTACTTTACAGCATTTTTTTTACACCTGCCTTAAACCTTTGAAAGTACTGTATATATATGAATTACATTTCCTTTAGTCAATTAAATTATATTGTTGTAGCGACTGTAATTAAGTGAATTTTTTTTTTTTTTGAATGTGAGAAACAACAGAATGTCAGAATGTCAGGCAACATGCAAGAAGTATGAATTATCCAGTAGCACTTTCAAGAAGTGAGTAGCCAATCAGAGTGCATAAAGACTGTGTCCTCCATACCCTCAATCAATCAATGCATCCAGAGTCAAGTGCATCTGAGACTGCAATGTGTTTGCCTCATCCTCAGTAGGCAGAGCATAATGTAATGCCCCATTGCAACTTTGTCAACTGCTTCCCATGAACAGATGAATTTAATATTTATTTATTTATTTGTCAGATGTTCTTTCCCAGAGTGCCTTTTATGAGGCTATTATGATTAGGACAAACCCTTGAGTTCACTTCAGACTGCCTCTGTTATAAGATAAAACAGGAAACATATTCAGAGCATGCAGACACTGACAACACACCCTTTCAAAATTACTACATTTCCTCAGCAAACCTTGGATTCTGAATTCTATTGCATAATCCCAATTCAATCTGTGTAAATAAAAAACGAAGTGCCGATTCCTCTAATCAGATAAAAAGGTTGTACAATCATTCAGTGCTGACATTTAGGTGTGGAAAAAAACTTTTTAAGAAGAGTTCACCTTCAGACTTTCATCATCGTTAAGAGGGAGGAGCCTGAGGCCTTTAGCAGCAGGCGTACAGTGGGAACAGCTATGACCAGCATGGTCTCACTACACACACACCATACAGATGCTTTTCAGAATGGGGCCATAAATCTTTCCCCGAAACACAAGCTGCTGATGTTATATGTCCCAACATGACTGGAATTCATTGATATTCTGCAACTTCTTTCTGCTGGGAAGGCTTGGTATGTCTTCATCTGATCGTATTTCACCTTCATGGATAATTAGGACATGCTATTGTAATATGACAGTCAATTTCAGAGGTACATGCTGAACCAAACTTAAAGGCTTAAGGCTATAATTAAACAGAATGGCTTAGAAGATCAAGAGAAATCAATAGGACTGTTTCAACTGTTTGACTAAAATGACATTATTTGACTTACTACTTGTACTACAATGTAGTGCAAAGTACAATGTATTGCAACAGAGATATATATATATATATACGTGGAATACGTCGGTCTCGGCCACGTGGGAGTGGCATGGTTGCCTGTGTTGTTGCATGTGGTAGAGGCCTTTGGAGCAGTGAGACTTTCCAGGGGCAGGTTTGGCACTCTCACAGGGTGTGAGAGTGAACTGTCGCCCGGAAAGGAGCTCCAAAGGCCATAATTGGTTTAATTATTATTTAATTATTTGATATGGAAGTCAATCAGTCAATTGATATTGGAAGTCAATTGGCTATTTGATTGGGGAATCAGTTAGTCTTTTATCTTTGTTTTGAGAATGTGTCATGTGTATGGAATGATTGTGATGGGATGATGATACAAGGAGTGACACACCCAAACTGTGTCGGCACTGATAGCCAGGCAGTTATAAAAACTAAAGAAACCTTGTTTAAGTAAATGCTAAACTGAGTTGGTATGTAAAATATAGCAAATTTGAGTTACAATTCAGAGTTACAATTTTTAACTTATGGGGTTAAATCAGAAATTAGTGATTTATTTATCATTTTTATTTTGATAAAATGAATAAAGCGTGCTCTTTTGACTATCATATGAGAGTCATTCTTGATAAATGTCATGCGTAAAAAACATATGTATATAATTGAAAAATGTAAACTTGTCAAAGGAGAAAAAGATTGACCTTGTTTGTCACAAGCATATTGATCCATAATAGAGTTATGTTGTCTTGTCATTCCAAGGTGTTCCTGAGTGTTGAAAGTGAGTTTCACTTGTCTGTGTCTTGAGTGGGTCCCATCACTAATGGATTGTGTGAGTGCGCATATTGTAGAGTTAGTCTTGTCATTAGGTTGTGTTGTCTGTGTCTTGAGGGGGATTGTTATGGATTGTTATGGATGGTTGTGGATTGTTCTAGATTTTTATGGATGGTTGTGGATTGTTGTATTGTGGAGTGATGTTAGATGTTTGATGTTTGTGGAGTTTTGTGTGTGTTTGTCGAAAGTGACTGAGTAGAGTGCTTCATGTGTATGTGGGGAAGAGGGAGAGGGGGTGCACTCTCTCCCTCTGTGTGATTGTGGGCAAGAGCGAGAGGGTGCCCTGGAAGAGGGTCCGCCTCTCGCCCTCGGTTTTATTGAAAGAGAGCTCGCACTCGGCAGTGGAGAGTGTTTCTGGGCAACAGCCCAAGAACTCTCACTGGAAGAGCGGAGAGTGTCTCGGGGGCTGGTTGCTAGAACTCTCACTGTGGGGAGGGGAGAGTGTCTCTGTATGCATGGGAAAAAACTCGAACTGCAAAGTTTGTGTCTCAGTATGAATGGGTGGGAAGCACTTGAAAGGTCACTGGATATGTGTGTGCCTGGGGAGGTTCCAAGGGAACTCCGGGGGTAGAGGCGCGGTGTCCCGTAAATTTGGATTATTTTAGTTTATTATTTTAGTTAGTTGTTTTTACCCGAGAGGTTCGCGGCTAGTAGGGTGAAGATTTTTGTGTTTGTCTTTGTTCTATGTTAACCTGCTACTCCCACTGTCTCTTCCCCATGTCTGGGGGGAGAGACAGGAAAAAATTCATAGAATCCGGTCCGTAGACCGACAAACTCCACTCCGTGTCTCCTGGCTGCTCTGTTCCCATCCAGGGATTGTCACGTGGCATGTGACAATATATAACACTTCAGTTTTACAAAGACATGTTTTTCTCTTAGCCAGAGAATGCTATGAATTTATTCATCCTCTGCTCATGAAAGTGTAATTTTCTATTATCACATAAATCCCCTCATTTCTGTTTCTGAGTTGCTGGATTTCTTAGCCTGCATTATGGGACTGACGGGTACCTTTGAGTAAGAGTTCTGACTTACCCTGCTAATTAACTGTTCTATCCTTGAGTTTTTAAGCTCATCTGAAATCGTAATGCCACAAGGCATGAATGGAAAACTAATTAGAACTACCCTCTACACTGCATCATTGGATTAGAGCTATGTGGATCTCTACACGCTAATGTGTGCTGCAAATCTCCATTTGATAATGATAAAATATTTTCATTTCATAAAACCTCATTTCACGTGCTATATTCAGATTAATTTCAGGGTTCACAAGACAACAATTGCAGTATTTATGTCATTATTTATGATTCATTCTACTTGCATATTAATGCAACATTTGTCATTGACTTTGAATCATACATGGCTCATTATTTATTTGATATGGGCCAAATATACATTTAATAGTGTACATATTTACTTAATCTGAATGTGTATATGATATATTTGTCTTCATGAACGCCCCACAGCAAGATAACAGATTAATAGTACATACCTTCAAGCTGGTATTTTAGATAAATATTTAACCTTTTTGTCTCAGTCTGATAAATGGCCATAACAAATAATGCATTATAGTGTTACTATAATGACATTTATTTGAAATTTGGCCCAGTGTAGTCGAAACTATAGGCGCTGTGTATGTGTCTTAAAAAGCACATTACAAAGAGTGTATCTACCTTTTCCACTCTGATTACTTGCATGATATCATACAGGATGAGCAGTAGGACCCAGCAGATGCCTCGGGCATGAAACTTTGCTTGCCTCTGAAGACTCAGAATACAGTAGTAAAGTGTGTGTTGTGCAGAGGTTTTTCATCTCATTTGAGTTTAGAAGAAGTTAAAGTCCTTTTAAAATTAGCATTCATATAAAGTATTATCAGAATTATTATTAGCAGCCAACTGCACTTTTGAGATTCCCCATGAGAGTAGGAATGCTACCTAACAATACCTTGGTGTTGTGTTTAGTTTTTCTAAGCTAGTTTACCAGTTAGGTTAACTAGTCAACTAACATTTTACAATGATGGGTAATCAAAGGATTGTAACAAACCATGGATGTTCCTGAAATGTACGCACAATAAATTGACTTTCCATGCAGCTGTCATGTGATCAGTTGTGCATGAAAAGTGTATGTGTGTCTGAGGGCCTTCTCTGGTGTGATTATGGGAGAATGTTTGTTGTAGCCTCTCTTCTTATTCTATGGTGAAATATTGTTGTAAGCTCTGCAAGTATTTGCTCTGTGTTCGTGAATTGCTCCATATTCGTACCCTGTGCAATGTGGAGTTCTCAGGTTATTTTATTCCCCAGAATTAAAGGGCATGCGGGTGAAAGTAGAAGATCCACTTGCTTTTGTCCCCTGAATGTGCAAAATAATGTGCACTGTGCCACAATGGACAGCATTCACCTCACATGTACTGCAGAACCGTGGAGAACCATAACACATTCAGGAGTTTTTCTTTGACCTTTTCCATCATGAGAAGCGCTCCTGGCGTGGCAGTGACAGGGCATAGGGTTTATCTGCTTGAAGTGGGCCACTGCCTCCATCCACTGTGATATGCAACTGCAGTTCCTGTATTGCAGGCAGGCCTATCAGTGGGGCCTACGACACACACAATGCCCTGTCACTGCCACGCCAGGAGCGCTTCTCATGATGGAAAAGGTCAAAGAAAAACTCCCTAGATGAGAGTGATTGCACCTATATAAAAGGCCAACGACTGGTGCTCAGGTATGGTTGCTGTGCCCAAGCCCAGTGGAATAATTAGCATCTGTGTAGATCTCACTCACTAGGCCTGTTCATTTTCTAGAGATACAGGTGCATCAAGCAGAAATACGGTCTCTTGGTCTGAGGGGCAGGGGCTATAAACAGGATGACATTTTGCTGAAATATTAGCAGTTGTTGCTGTCTGCGCCTTTCACGGAACCATGCCTGGATGTTTCTACTACTGTAAAAGGATCTTACTGCCCTTTGCTTCTGATTCAAAACCTGCTGTCAGCAGCCAGTGCTGACTAACAATTATCTGATTGTAGTCTCTGTTCCACAGAGAGCCAACGGTATGGTTCACCAGAGGGTGACATTTCTGAGCCATGTTCCCCTTTTGAGAGCAAACGTTGAGAATCAATACATCAACATAGTTTTGATTGCAACAACACACAGAAAATGTCAAGAACAATTAACTGATTCAATACTTGCCAGGGGAGAGGAAGCCCTGCTGTTCAATGGCCTTTAGTCAGTGTCTCGCGTAACATAGAGCATGGTAACATTAGGGCATAATCAAGAAAATCACATTTAAATACTTGGAGAAAAAAATGTTTCAATACCATAATAGCTGATGCTTTTAACCAATGTGACTTACAGAAGTGCATTACAGGCAGGTACCACAGGTGAATAGGCAAAAACAATTCCTGTCCTTCTATCAGAATTACATTTTGCACATAAGTACAACACGTTTTTGTATTGTGACTTTACAATTATGCAAATTAGCTGCTCTGTCATTAAATATGCACATATATTACAAAAACTGTCTAGAGTCCGTAGATGAAATTATGTTATTTTAAGAAAATGGGCGTTAAACATTTGTTACTGCAAGAACATGTTTTCCACAAATTTGACAAGTTACATGATATGATTTAATTTATTATTCATAAGTGACATCTAAATAAACTAATAAAACATTGTCTTTGGAAAGTAGCCCCTGCATTTCGTAGGCCAAATGGCATCCAATAACAGGAAAGCAATCCGTCTGGAGTGACAAATACAGACAGTTACTTAAAGGTTACACTCAGTTAAAGGTACTTCCCAATATCCTTTGAGGAAATCGAACTTGCTAACAAAGTTATCTTTGCCAACACGGTTTACACAATCATCGACCTGGGGCAGCAGGTAAGAATCCGGCTTAGTAACGGCATTAACCTTTCAAAAGTCTGAACAAAACCATAGTGTCTTATCCTCCTTTGGAACTAAGATGCATGGTGAACTCCATGAACTATTACTAGGTTCCGCAATACCATGCACAAGCATATAGTCAACTTCACGCTTGAGTAATTCACGTTTCTTTGGGTTAACCCGATAGGCATGCTGTTTAATCGGGACAGTATCCCCAAAATTTATATCATGTTTTAAAACATTTGTCTCCATTGGATAGTCAGACCGTATACCCTCAAATTCAAGCAACAGAGATGCTATGTCTGCTCTTTTCTCTGGCCATAAATGAGTCAAGTAACCATCCAAATTCTTCAAGATCTCAGAGTTACCTAAATGACCGGGCAGAGAATCCCGCGGTGAAGAACCAGCACCCACGACAGTGGCTACAGCTTATGGTTCATCATGTTTCTCATCTGTACCACTCTTGGAGTAGTATGGTTTCATCATGTTGATGTGACACAATCTTAGCTTTTTCCTATGTTCTGGCATGGCAACGAGGTAATCTAGCTCAGCAACCTTCTTCTCCACAGTGTATGTTCCAGAAAACCTAGGCTACCCAACAATAGGTAACAGAATTAAAACTTTGTCTCCAACCTCAAACGAATGGGAATGGGCCTTCCTATCATACCAAACTTTAATTTTGGTCTGTGCCCTTTCCAAATTCTTGCTAGCGACTTCAGAGGCACAGGGGATCCAGTAGCAAACCTCTAATGTGGAGCCCAAACACTAGTTTGTTAGGGCTGAAACCAAGGGACTCCTGAACAACCTCACGACTTGCGAACAAAACCAAAGGAACTCCCTCATCCCAGTCTCTCTTGAACAACTCAAAGCAATATGCTCGTAGCATTGACTTAAAAGTTGCATGTAAACGTTCCAAAGCACCTTGACTCTCTGGATGATAAGCACACATGATAGACACACTTTTTGCTGTTATTCATCTGAGTGGGATTGCCTCAGGCAAACGAGTGGATGCACACATGACTGCGAGAAGATACTGATTTCTCTTGGTTCTAGGTAAGGGACCAACACAATCCTCTGGTAAAGGGTTAATCAAAAGCGGGTGTAGGTTGCAATGGAGCAGCCAGTTATTTTGTTGATTTCCCCAAACTTGTAAACTTAGCAAGTCTTACAATACTCTTTCACATCTAATTTCAAACTAGGCCAAAATAAGTTTTGCAACATTCTATCATAAGTCTTATTGACTCCAAGATGTCCAGCTATATTACCTACATGGGCTAACTTAAGTATCTCCTGCCGAAGTGACTCAGGGACCACTATTTGAGATACCATTGGTATGACCCCCACAGTAGTAGCATTTGGCTGCCAATTTCTCATCAGAACGCCATGTCTCAAAAAGTCTCTCACATGATATGGTAATGTGAGGTATAGGAACTTTATAGAAACTGTCACTTTCTGAAGTCTCTACACACTCACTCAACTTTGGGGTCTCCAAAGGAGAGGTCATCTCAGGAGATTCAACAGAGTCAGGATCACGCAAAGATGTCTCAGACAAATCTACTAAAGTGCAATCCCTGACGTCTCCATCAACACCAACTGTGCTATCCGAGCGCTTCTTTGCCATAGCATGAGTAACTACACAAGCTGGAAATACATCAGGGTGCATCTCCGCTACCCCACCAGCTTCCTCAATTCTGGGCACATCAGAAACAATAAGGACTGGAGCAATCATAACTTTGTCCCCAGCTAAGTCATTTTCCAGAATGAACCAGACCCCCTCAATGGGTATACCGGGTCTCAGCACTCAGAACTTCCACAGGTCCAGAGACAATGTCAAGACTCCAGTACCACATTATACAAAGGTGCTTGAAACCATTGCATCTCTACCCCTTGCATTAGAGCATGGTCACCACTTCCCATCTCTTTGGTTAAAGGTAACACACACCTCAGTATGATAGACTGAGATGCTCCAGTGTCTTGCAGAATTTTTACAGGCTGCCTAATAGCAGTAACACCCTGTAGACACACAAACCCCTCTGAAACAAAGGATCTAAACTAATCTGACACCTTCATAGGTACCAACCCTGGCACCACCAAAGACTCACAGGTCTGGGGAGTGTTCAGAAGAGCAACGGTTTTTGGTTTACCATTCTTCAGAAGAATAACGGGGCATCCACTGATCATATGGCCTTTCAGATTGCAGTAATGCCTTGTGAAAGGAGACCTCAGTGTTGGCCTATCCTTTGATGTAGAGAAGGGTTTCGGTGTGAATGAGGATCTCTCTGGGTTATCTTTGGGATTTGTGCTTGGTGACTTGATGGGAATGTCGTTTTGTGAGTGAGAGCAAATTCATCCGCAAGGACTGCAGCCTTTTCCAGGGTGAACACAACGTTTAAACTGTTCCAACAGTATGAGGGTTTTTAAGTCCTTGACTTCTTGTGATTTATACCAGTGCTCAAACAAACACACTTGTTCTCTAGCAAACACCACATGATTTTAAGATTCAGTCTTTCTCATCTTGCGGAATTGCTGCCTATATGCCTATACGCTTTCTGAACCTTACCAACAAGCACACTTTGTAGTAGTGATGGCCTGAATTCTTCTGGCCACTTCATCGTTTCCGCAACCCATTCGAACAGAATAAAATATACCTCCACCTCCTTTTCATTGAAAGGTGATACAAGTTATTTAATGTTTATACTCTAGCTTAAGCTTTCTCAGTTCAAGATCAGTTTAGGCTACATTCACCATATAGCCTAAAGATGCTTGTATGAATCATAAATATTACCCCCCTTGTCTTGGTGCACATAATTATGAACCAATGCTTTGTTTATTTTACAATTTACTATGACAGATCAGTTGAAGAAGAAATACGGATTGTGCCTTTCAGGTGGACTGCCTAACAATGAGACGCAGTTCTACATTTTATTTACCTGTCACTCTCCTGTCATATCTCTGATATGAGTTCAGCTGCATTGAAGGCATTCTAATTTTCTTTAGCTATTTTCTTTTATGCTAATCTTCTTTAGAGCTCTATGGCCAAGACCAAATTCATGGGCTAAAAGCACCATCCTCACATTGATATCAAAAGCAAATCTCCTCTTGTACTCTCTTGCAGCCATGTGGAGGTATAAACACTCCTTCTATATCTATCTCTTTCCTGACAATGGGCACACTGAGGTATTACAGTACTGCAAAAGCCTTTGTTTGTAGGATCAATGGTCTCTTGAAACCCTGCACTGTTTAGGCAGTTGGGACAAATTAACTCACTGACAATGCTATTTATCTGCTCGATGTGAAATAAAAGCCGCTGCTGGTTAGCTGGTTTGATCTCATCATCTTCATCTCAACTTTGGTAGCATTACTGACGGGAGTTTCGTGACAATTCACTTTCTTCCCTTTTTCTGCTCTTGCCCTGGCTAGCTGGGACTTCCTCTGAGTATATCTATGTTTTAGTTTTATTTTCATTTTGAAAGAAACTCACTCAGAATTAGATCTTATGTCTACGTATCCCATTTCCAGAGCTAAACTTTAAACAACAAGGAAGCTAGAATGCAGGTCATGAGACACATTCCATCCAATCACAATGCCAGAAATGGCCAGTAGTCGATTAAATTTGAATGCCATACTTGTATTTCCCTCCTTACTACCATGACTGCAAAGGAAATAGCCATATATGGTTGAGCTAGAAATATTTTTGAGAGAATAAGCTTTTGAATGATATGTGATTCAACTAGGTCTGTGAAATCACCAAGAAAGATGCTAACAAAACCTAATTTGATGTATTGTGTACTTGACGGAGGTGGTATAAAATCATAAGAACAAACTATTTATATTCATTATTGGTCATTATTGTTTACATTTTATTAAAGTTTGGAAGTTATAGAAACAAAATTTTGCCTGTAGTACCTGCGCTTAAAATGGCCAAAAAATCTTTGCTAGGGCTGTAAAGCTACAGTCCAATCATTGTCATCGATTTATAATACAAATGAAGAGTAAGGTTCGATTTTTTATTTTATTATTATACTAAATTGAGGTGTAGTTTTCAGGCTCTTGTGTAAAATGGCTATGTATTCTGTCATCCTGACTGAGTGGGGAAGGTCATTCCACCACCAGGGGACAAAGGCATAAACAGACGGGGTCACAAGGAACGGTTTCCGGGTGTTCAAAGAGAGAAAGGCCTATCAGAAACACATTTGTTATGCATACAGCACAAATCCAAATATTAGTCAAGGGGATCTTTTCCATGATTCAGTCTTACACGATAGAACATAAGAACATAAGAATACATAATGACATTCGGCCCATCTAGGCTCGTCATGTCCTAATCTAAAGAGTATCTAGTACTACATCTAGCCTGGACTTGAATAGCCCACGCGTTTATGCGTTTATGCCTCTACTACCCGACTTGACAAGCTGTTCCAGGCATTGACAACTCTCTGTGTAAAGAAAACTTCCTAATATCTGTGCGGAATTTGCCTTTAACTAATTTCCACCTGTGGCCTCTTGTTCTGCTGACCCCACTTATCTTTAAAAATCTTTGGTATTTTACTTTGTTAATCCCTTTTAGGAATTTAAAAACCCTAACCCTAACCCTAATCAAATCCCCCCTAAGTCTCCGTTTGCTAAGTTTAAATAGATTGGGTGCCTTAAATCTATCATCATAACTTTTAGCTTTCATACCAGGTATCAGTTTAGTTGCCCTTCTTTGGGCTTTTTCAAGAGCTTCTATATCTTTCTTGTAGTGCGGTGCCCAGAACTGCACACAGTATTCTAAGTGAGGTCTGACAAAGGCATTATATAACATTAATATAACCTCCTTTGATTTATACTCAATACTTTTTGCTATGTATCCAAGCAGTTCACAGCTGTAGCACACTGCTTTGATGCAGATAGGCTTTGATCAACTACAAATTGAACACTTTGAAACTTTTTCAAATTGAACACCTACTAACTTTTCTCCTCCCATAAAATACTCCTGTCTAATGTTTTTATTTCCCACATGCATAACTTTACATTTAGCAATATTGAATGTCATCTGCCATGTATCTGCCCATTTGGGGATTTTGTTTAAATCATCTTGGATTACTTTACATTTTACATTTTAAGCATTTAGCAGACGCTCTTATCCAGAGCGACTTACAAGATGTGCATCAATACATGGTAGGAACAATCACAGTTAGCGCACGAGATCAGTGCAGGAATACAGCAATAGACATCATTGCAGGCATCTGCGTACCATACCTGTAACACCGGGAAGGAAAAGGTATTTTACAATGTTTACAAAATTTACAATTGTTTATTTTTATTTTTATTTTTATTTTAAATAAAGAGTATAGTGTTGAACAAGTAGACAGTGGTGAAGACAATTTAGCTAGATGGACAGAGATCAGGGGTAGTGGAGTCTGAAGAGGTGGGTTTTGAGTCTCTTGCGGAAGATTGGAAGTGATTCCGCAGTCCTGACCAATTGCGGGAGGTCGTTCCACCAACGAGGGACCAGGACAGAGAAGAGGCGAGACCGCGAGGAGCGGCTGCCAGGCGCCCGGAGGGATGGGGCAGTCAGTCTGCCAGCGGAGGCGGAGCGGAGAGGTCTGGACGGGGTGTAGGGCGTGATGAGTGACTGGAGGTATGGGGGAGCAGTACCTCTGGCCGCTTGAAAAGCAAGCACCAGTGACTTGAATCTGATGCGTGCTGCGATGGGGAGCCAGTGCAGAGAGGAGAGTAGAGGGGTGGCGTGGGTGAACTTCGGCTGGTTGAACACCAGGCGAGCAGCAGCGTTCTGGACTAGTTGCAGTGGCTTGATGGCACAGGCCGGAAGGCCTGCCAGCAAGGAGTTGCAGTAGTCCAGACGTGAGATCACCAGGGCCTGGACCAGGAGTTGAGTGGCCTCTTGGGTGAGGAACAGTCGGATCCTCCGGATGTTGTGGAGGGAGAAACGGCAGGTCCGAGTGATCGCTGCAATATGGCTCGAGAAGCACAGCTGGTTGTCCAGGGTTACCCCAAGACTCCTGTCAGACTGGGACGGAGACACTATGGAGCCTTCCACGGTGATTGATGCATCAATCATCGGGGAACCCTTCGCTGGGAGGAAGAGCAGCTCTGTCTTCCCCAGGTTCAGCTTCAGGTGGTGGGTGGACATCCATGCGGAGATGTCAGCCAGGCATGCAGAGATCCGTGCCGGGACCTGGGTATCAGATGGAGGGAAGGAGAGAAACAGTTGAGTGTCATCAGCATAACAGTGATAGGAAAAACCATGAGCAGAAATAACAGAACCAAGTGACTTGGTGTACAGAGAAAATAGGACAGGGCCTAGCACCGAGCCCTGCGGGACACCGGTAGAGAGGGTGCGGGGAGAGGAGAGGGATCCTCTCCAGGCCACCTGGTAGGACCGGTCAGCCAGGTAGGACTCAAACCATGTCAACACAGATCCAGAGATTCCCATCTCGACGAGAGATGAGAGCAGGATCCGGTGGTCCACGGTGTCGAATGCCGCCGACAGGTCGAGGAGAAGGAGGACGGAGCTAAGGGATCGGGACTTAGCGATGTGAAGAGCCTCTGTGACCGCAAGGAGAGCAGTCTCTGTGGAGTGGCCTGCTCTGAACCCAGATTGGTTAGGATCAAGCAGGTCGTTCTGTGAGAGATGAGCAGACAGTTGATTATAGACAGCCCGCTCTAACGTTTTGGAGAGGAATGGGAGGAGAGAGACAGGTCGGTAGTTAGAGATGACAGCAGGATTCAGAGAGGGTTTTTTGAGGAGGGGGACAACCTGAGCGCCTTTAGTCGATTCCAAACTGTTTGCCAAACCCCCAAGTTTAGTATAATCTGCAAATTTAACTATTTTGCTACTAACGTCCATATCAAGATAATTTATGTAAATAAGGAAGAGCAGAGGTCCCAGCACCAATCCCTGCGGGACACCACTGCCCACAGCACCGAGGTCAGATACGGCCCCACCTACTGTTACTCTTTGTATTTGCCCTTGCAGCCAATTATGAACCCACTCTGAAACTACTCCTGCAATTCCTACTGAATTCATTTTAGCAATGAGCCTCTTATGTGGTACCTTGTCAAATGCTTCCTGAAAGTCCAAATATATAATATCATAAGCCTGGTTCAGGTCAACACACTTTGTAGCCTCTTCGAAAAAGTCCAGGAGGTTTGTTAGGCATGGCCTCCCTTTGAGAAAACCATGTTGGCTTTCCCTTAAAATACTATTATTTTTCAAGAATGATTCCAACTTATCCCTAATAATACATTCCAGCATTTTACATGTGATGCAAGTTAAACTGACAGGCCTATAGTTCCCTGGGTCAGTACGGTCCCCCTTCTTATATATTGGAATTATACTACCCTGCTTCCAGTCATCTGGTATTTCTCCAATGATTGTGGATTGAATGAAAATATCTGTCAATGTGAGGGTGGTTGGTGCTTGGTGCCACTCACAGAACCCCGGGGGATCAATAAGTAAGACTGTACTGCCCTACAGTCTAACCACTAGCTCTGAAGGTCAGAGAAATAGGGGGGAAATGAACAAATAAGGAGGAACAGAAAATATCTCCCAACGGGTGACTAAGTGTCACACAGACACAACCAAACGAACTGAAAAAACTCTGTAGAGTAGATAAAGTAAGGGTAGCGAAACGCACCCGATAACCAAAATACCTTATAAAAAGATATAAGTAAACAAAACACGCGGTGGCAAAATACCTCCACCGGTATACCCAATGGTAATGGGAAAACGAATAACAAAACCAAAGACAACCGAGTGTCCGAAACAAATGAGAAAAGGCTAGTAGAGCCAAAAAGAACAAAATTAAAACCCAAAACACAGTCGACCCGACTGCTCAAAAGAAACCAAACTGAACTCCTAAAAGTAAGATAGGTTCCTAAATCAGGTTTCATAAAGAGGTTCTATAAAATGAGAAGGTTTTGCGTAGAGAACGTTTCTTTTGCTATAGTAAGATTTCTAATGATTTGCGTCTTTAAAAATACACAACAGACCTTACCGGCTTGATCATAACAATGGCTTACGATTTCGCACTGAACGAAGCCAGGTGCGAGTTTAAGTAGAGAGGTGATTAGTAAATGAGGCCACCTGTGCCCCTCCCCCAAAGAAGGTGCAACACCGCCATCTGGTGGTGGTTCAGGGGAACAACCGTGACAGTCAATGATTTATATATAATTTCCCCAAGTTCTTTGAGTACTCTGGGATATATGCCATCCGGGCCTGCTGACTTATTTGTCTTAAGTTTTTGTAGTTTTTGTAGTACTTCTATGTCCCTTATCTCAAAGTCCTCCAAAACATTCTGTACCTTGTCTATACATTTAGGCATATTTATAACCTCTTCTCTAGTAAAGCTCTCAACAAAGTAACTGTTTAGTGTGTTAGCAATATCCTTATTATTATAAACCAAAGTTCCTTCCTTATTCTTAATGCACTTAACCTCATCCTTAACTTTCCTTTTTCTACTACAATATTGAAAAAACTTCTTAGGATTACTTTTTGCATTTTGGGAAATTTTAATTTCAAACCGCCTTTTAACTGATCTTATTTCCTTTTTAGCCTTAGCCCGCATATTACAATAATCTAACTTGTTTCTCTCTCTCTGATATCCTTTTTATATACTCTGTTCCTTACTTTGGGGATGAATTTACATTGTACATCTACAATAACCCTTTTAAATATAGTCCATTTTTCATTCACAGTTCTGCAATCTAGAAGTTTTACCCAATCTATATTACTTCAATTCTCTCTCATTTTATTAAAGTCAGCTCGTCTAAAATTAAAAATTCAAGAGTTAGAGGAGGCTGTCTTAACTTGCCAAAAAATATCAAAAATAACTGCACTGTGGTCACTTGCCCCTAGTGGTTCTCCTACCTCTGTGCTGCAAATTCTATCAGGATTGTTACACAAAACCAGATCCAGTATTGATTTCCCTCTCGTAGGCTGAGTAACAGACTGTACCAAAAAGTAGTCATTGACCATATCTAAAAACTTCTCTTCACATTTGCCCTGATCTTGTCACGATTTCACGTATTCATGCCATGTTTTATGTTTCATTCATGTCACGTTTAATTTCATGTCATGTCTTGATTCTGTTTTCATGTTACGTTTCTGTTCATAGTTTAGTCATACACTTTTCCATGTTCTTTCTGCAGATCTTGCGTTCATGCTTTCTCTCTCTCTCTCGCTGTCGCTCACGTTTCCTTATTGTTTCCCCTCCTTGTCTGATTACTAATTTACTAACGATTAGATAGGTTTATTGTTTCTGCTAGCATGATTGGCAATTTGGTAACTCTAATTGCCAATGTGCTGGAGATTTACTAACTCACTAACCATGTGTGTTCATGTCAATTTACTAATCTACTAACGCTAGGTCAGCATAGGATAATTACTAACTACGACTAATTATCTTGTTACCTTCTCATGCTCTCCTCAGCTGTTTTCTGTTTCGCTCTGTTCTCAAGCTAAGTGTCTGCACCTGTCTACACCTCCATATAAGCTCAGTGTTTTTGTCACGTCCTTGCAAAATTGTTGCCTATATTTATATAGCACCTTTGAGCATTACCCAAGTCTGATTTCTTGTTACAATCCAAGCCTGTTTTCTGACCATTGTTACTGCCTGCCGTTTTGTTACCACTGCCTGTTTAGACCACGAGTTTTTGCCTGCTGTCTTTTGTACCTTTGCCCCTTGAGCAGACTTCGGGTCTTGACTCTTGCACCGTCCCTGACTACGAGCCTGCCTACCGTCCTCCTGTACCTCTGCCCCGCTGACAGCTACTCTGGTTTATTTTGATTCTTTGCATGGTTTACCGAGTTCGAGACTGCCTTCTCCCTCGGTACTGTACTTTGATTATTGGCTTGATTTTTGGTTATCGGACTTCGCTTTTGTTTTGACTACGTCTCCTGAACATTCCTCGAATAAAGCCCTTGCGGGTCTTTATTTTACGTCATTGTCTCTGAGTCGTGCATTCCGGGTCCAACCCTCACGCACCCGTCACAGAACAATTTCGCCAACATGGACCCTGCTGACTCAACCGCCATGTTCCACGCTCTCCAGCATCAAGGCGCCATCGTTCAGCAGCACGCCCAGGGGATCTCCGACCTTCGTCAGGAGATGAAGGAGCTGTGCGCTGAGATGAGGAGACTCGCCATCGCGGTTCAGCCACGCCTCATGGAACAACCTGCTAAGCCGCCTGCACCTCCGCCTTCCAACCCCATGGGAGTCTGGCAATTCCGGGAGCCACAACAACCCCCCCCGGAGAGATTCGGCGGAGAACCGGAGAGATGCAAGGCGTTCCTGTTACAGTGTGACTTTGTGTTCCGGCAGCAACCGCAGACCTATCACGATGACGAGCGCCGGATCGGCTACGTGATGGGGATTCTCAAGGGGAGAGCCTTGGACTGGGCTACTGCTGTGTGGTCCGGGGGTTCACTCCCTTCTCGTTACTCGGCCTTTGCTGAGGAGATCCGTAAAGTCTTCCAGCACGCATCTAGCGACCAAGAACCTTCCAAACGTCTGATCGCCCTTCGCCAAGGCAAAGAAAAGTGCCGCGGACCATTCGATCGACTTCCGCACCATCGCTGCTGCTACCCACTGGAATGATGCGGCTCTAGCGGACCTGTTCCTGGCCAGTCTAAACGAGGCACTCCAGGACGAGTTGGCGCATCAGGAACCGATCACTCAGCTAGACCCACTCGTCCGTGCCGCCATTCGTTTGGACAACCGTTCCAGACAACGCCGGACCGAGAGACCGGTTCTGCCCGGTCAGCCGTACCCTAGGCAATGGTCAAGTTCACGACCTGAGGAGAGACAAGGTGAGGGAGTCGAGCCCATGGATTTATCTCGTGCTGGCATGAAGGTCTCACCTGAGGAACGGAAACGTCGGAGAGAGACCGGTTCATGTTTCTACTGCGGGAGGTTGGGACATTCTCTAAAGCAGTGTACCTACCGGTCCAAGAAACCTGACTCATTGGTGGATGTGAGGTCCTTAGCCAAACAGGTGAGGACTGCCAGGAATGACCCTCGTCCCACCCTTCCTGCCCTGATCTTACTTCCAGGGAGACAGATCCAGGTGAATGCGTTGGTGGACTCCGGAGCTGACGCCAACCTCATGGACGAAGTGATGGTCAAAGAACTGGACATTCCCATCCTTCCACTGCCTCACCCGAGAGTGCTCGGTCTTTGGATGGTAAGACGTTCTGCCACATGACCCACATCACAGAACCTATCCATTTGATAATTTCAGGTAACCATCATGAAAAGATTCAGTTTCGCATCATCCGTTCTCCCAATGATCCGCTCATTCTGGGCTTACCCTGGCTACAGAAACACAACCCCGTCATTGATTGGAGTTCAAGTCAGATTCAAGCCTGGAGCCGTGAGTGTCACCAATCCTGTCTTCAATCCGCACCTGCACCAGCTGAGGGCGCACCACTCCACCCCAAGTCCCCAAGCCTTCCCTCGAGAATGTGCCCACCCCTTACCACGATCTGGGCACAGTCTTTTCCAAGACGCAGGCACAGATGCTTCCCCCTCACAGACCCTATGACTGCGCGATCAACCTGCTACCCGGTTCCACACTTCCCTCAAGCCGCCTCTACAATGTTTCCAGACCAGAGAGGGAGGCCATGGAGAAATACATTCGGGACTGCCTAGCCAATGGTCTTATTCGTCCCTCCTCTTCACCCGTGGGCGCTGGATTTTTCTTTGTCCAGAAGAAAGAGCGGCTCTTTGCGTCCCTGCATCGATTACAGGGAACTCAACAACATCACGGTCAAGAACAAGTACCCACTGCCATTGATTGACTCCGCTTTTCACCCTCTGCACAATGCCACCATCTTTACAAAATTGGATTTATGCAATGCTTACCATCTGGTCCGCATTCGAGAAGGGGACGAATGGAAGACAGCATTCAACACTCCCCTTGGTCACTTTGAATATCTCGTCATGCCTTTCGGCCTAACTAACGCACCTGCTGTTTTTCAGGCGCTAGTCAATGACGTCCTAAGGGACTTACTGGGCCGACACGTGTTCGTCTACCTTGATGACATTTTGATTTTCTCCAACAATGTCAAGGAACATGAGTCCCATGTACAGCAGGTTCTCCAAAGACTTTTGGAGAACAAACTGTTTGTCAAAGCTGAGAAATGTGTTTTCCACACTGACACTGTCGAGTTTCTCGGCTTCATCTTGGAGAGGGACAGATCAGGCGGATCCTAAGAAGATTCAGGCGGTCACTGACTGGCCCACACCTACCACTCGAAAACATCTTCAACGCTTCTTGGGATTCGCCAACTTTTATCGGAGGTTCATCAGGAACTACAGTCAAGTTGTCTCTCCTCTCACCAAGCTCACGTCCACTGCCATGCTGTTCCGATGGAGTCCCCGAAGCAGAAGGGGCATTTTCTAAGATTAAGAAGATGTTCTCCTCCGCACCTATCCTGGTGCACCCCGACCCCACCTGCCAGTTTGTTGTGGAGACTGATGCTTCCGACTCTGGGGTGGGAGCCGTGCTCTCTCAGGTTTCCTCTTCCGACAATCGTCTTCACCCATGCGCCTTTTTCTCTCGGAAGCTTTCACCGGCTGAGAGAAATTATAGCGTGGGTAACCGAGAACTCCTCGCAGTTAAATTAGCACTGGAGGAGTGGAGGCATTGGCTGGAGGGGTCAGAGAAACCGTTTGTTGTGTGGACCGATCACAAGAACTTAGCTTACCTCCAGACTGCTAAGAGACTGAATTCTCGCCAAGCTAGGTGGGCGTTGTTCTTTGGCAGGTTTAACTTTTCACTCACCTACCGCCCTGGTTCGAAGAATGTCAAACCGGATGCCCTGTCCCGGCAGTTTGACACCATCTCCGAGCGAGAGGCGCCTGAGAACATCCTTCCTCTGTCCTGCAATGTAGCGTCGGTAACATGGAGAATCGAGTCTGTGATCCAGAGGGCTCTGCGAGGGGAGCCCGATCCCAGGTCCATTCCGGGCAGACGTCTTTACGTTCCCTCAGCTGCTCGGACGCAGGTCCTCCAATGGGCTCATTCATCCCTCATGTCTTGCCATCCTGGCTTCACCTGCACCCTGGCGGTCCTTAAGAGAAAGTTCTGGTGGAACTCCATGATTTCGGACACCAGACGCTTCATCAAGGCGTGTACCACCTGCGCCAGGAGCAAGGCCTCACACCAGGCTCCAGCTGGACTGCTCCAACCTCTGCCTGTGCCCAGCCGACCTTGGAGCCACATTGGGGTGGATTTCGTCACCGGACTCCCCCCTTCTGAAGGTAACACCACCATCCTCACCGTCGTGGACCGGTTCAGCAAGGCGGCACATTTCATTCCCCTGCCCGGATTACCCACTGCCCAAGAGACCGCGGACGTCCTGGTCAAGGAGGTCTTCCGCATCCACGGCATCCCCTCAGACATCGTCTCTGACCGTGGTCCCCAGTTCATCTCTCAGGTCTGGAAAGCTTTTGCTTGGCCCTTGAGCCACTGCTAGCCTCTCTTCTGGATACCACCCTCAGTCTAACGGTCAGACTGAGCGGGCCAACCAGGACCTAGGAGCGGCGCTACGTTGTGTTTCCGCCAAGAACGCTTCATGGAGCAAGATGCTCACTTGGGTGGAATACGCACACAACGCCCTGCCCTGTGCCGCCACCGGTAAATCCCCATTTGAGATCTCCCTCGGCTACCAACCACCTCTGTTTCCCGACCAAGAGGCCGAGATTGCTGTTCCCTCCTCGCCACCCACATGAGGCGATGTCTCAAGATCTGGAAGGACGCCAGGGCTGCGCTGTTACGCACGGCAGACCGAAATCGTCGCGTCGCAGATCGCCACCGCACACCAGCCCCAGTTTATAAGCCTGGCGACTCCGTCTGGCTTTCCACTAAAGGACATCCCCTTACAATCCACTTCCCACAAACTACAACCCCGATTCATTGGACCCTTCAAGATTCACAGCATCATCAACCAGTCTTCTGTTAAATTGTCACTACCTGCTTCCTTAAGATTCATCCCACGTTCCATGTTTCATGTATTAAGCCTGTTTCCACTCACCCCCTTTGTCCCCGATCCCCACCCCCTCCTCCCGTATCATTGATAACCACCCTGCATACACAGTCAAGAAACTTTTGGACATTCGCAAGAGGGGTCGTGGTGTCCAATACCTAGTTGATTGGGAGGGTTATGGCCAGAGGAGCGTTCTGGGTCGCCCCCAGTCTCATTTTGGACCCTGATTTGATCAAGGACTTTCACCGTGACCACCCAGATAAGCTCGCTAGACCGCCAGGAGTCGGTCGTTAAGGGGGTACTGTCACGATTTCACGTATTCATGCCATGTTTTATGTTTCATTCATGTCACGTTTAATTTCATGTCATGTCTTGATTCTGTTTTCATGTTACGTTTCTGTTCATAGTTTAGTCATACACTTTTCCATGTTCTTTCTGCAGATCTTGCGTTCATGCTTTCTCTCTCTCTCTCGCTGTCGCTCACGTTTCCTTATTGTTTCCCTCCTTGTCTGATTACTAATTTACTAACGATTAGATAGGTTTATTGTTTCTGCTAGCATGATTGGCAATTTGGTAACTCTAATTGCCAATGTGCTGGAGATTTACTAACTCACTAACCATGTGTGTTCATGTCAATTTACTAATCTACTAACGCTAGGTCAGGATAGGATAATTACTAACTACGACTAATTATCTTGTTACCTTGTCATGCTCTCCTCAGCTGTTTTCTGTTTCGCTCTGTTCTCAAGCTAAGTGTCTGCACCTGTCTACACCTCCATATAAGCTCAGTGTTTTTGTCACGTCCTTGCAAAATTGTTGCCTATATTTATATAGCACCTTTGAGCATTACCCAAGTCTGATTTCTTGTTACGATCCAAGCCTGTTTTCTGACCATTGTTACTGCCTGCCGTTTTGTTACCACTGCCTGTTTAGACCACGAGTTTTTGCCTGCTGTCTTTTGTACCTTTGCCCCGCGGAGCAGACTTCGGTCTTGACTCTTGCACCGTCCCTGACTACGAGCCTGCCTACCGTCCTCCTGTACCTCTGCCCCGCTGACAGCTACTCTGGTTTATTTTGATTCTTTGCATGGTTTACCGAGTTCGAGACTGCCTTCTCCCTCGGTACTGTACTTTGATTATTGGCTTGATTTTTGGTTATCGGACTTCGCTTTTGTTTTGACTACGTCTCCTGAACATTCCTCGAATAAAGCCCTTGCGGGTCTTTATTTTACGTCATTGTCTCTGAGTCGTGCATTCCGGGTCCAACCCTCACGCACCCGTCACAGATCTGTCACTATCTCCCAATTAATAGAGGGGTAATTGAAGTCACCCATTATTATCATCTCTCCTTCAGCACAGGTTTGTTTTATGTTACCAAGGAGCGTACTATTTATGTTACTGTCTGAAGCTGGAGGTCTATAGCATACTCCTATATTAAGGCCCTTCTTATGATCTCCCAGTAATCTAATCCAGATGTCCTCACAAGAAACGAATGAGTTTATACCTGGAATTTCCTGCACATTAAGATTGTCTTTCACATAAAGGGCCACTCCCCCTCCTCTTGTATTAGTTATATCCTTCCTAAACAATTTGTACCCCTCTACATTATATTCATCCCCATCTGCTACACCAAGCCATGTCTCAGTAATCCGAACAATGTCATAACCCCCATTCAACATGACAGCCTCCAGTTCCAAACATTTATTTTTTATGCTTTTCGCATTTAAACACATGAGCTTCAGAGCCTTACTCACACTTACGTTGTCCTTCCCCTCTGCACGAGTGTGCCGAATCACCTCTATTCACATTATGATCTAAAAAATCTTTATTAATTATATCCTCAGATTTATTATCCTCTGCCCTGGTATCTTCCACCTGGGCAGTCTGTATCTCCCTATCCATAATACTACTACTACTAATTTCCCTCCCTGCCCCACCAGTCCCTAGTTTAAATATTCCTCTGCTACCCTAAGCATACGCTGGCCCAATGCATCTGCACCCCTCCAGTTCAAGTGTAACCCGTCCCACTTGTACAGGTCACCCCTGTTCCAAAAGGAGTCCCAGTGCCCCATAAACCTGTACCCCTCTTTCCTGCACCAGGTTTGTAGCCACGTGTTAAATCTCCATATAAAATTCTGCTTGCCTTTGCTAGCACGTGGTACTGGCAGAATTCCAGAGAATAAGTATGGCTACATATAAATAGCCACAACAGCCAACCTCAAAGCCATTGTATATGATGGACCTCTCAAAAGACCAGCTGACCATGGAAAATTCTGTCCTTTGTGGATGTGTCCCTGATATGTGTCTCTAATTCCATTCCAGTCCTGACAGTCTGAAATGGTATCACCGAGATCGAGCTCAGGCAGGCTGAGGGTCAGACCCTGAGGAAAGAAGAACACATCTCTGCGGAGTGCACAATGTAACACGGAGGACACGCGCTCTGAAGAGCTCTTGCGCTTGCTCTGCAAAGAGACAACAAAGGAGCGGCACAGCATCTGCCAATTTATCATGAATAGGAGCTCAACATCCAACTGTGACAGACATCAATACTAATACTTTCACAGTCCCTCACCCAACTGTCACATAGCCAATTCATTTTTTTACAGCTAAAATATATGGTTCTGTGTTTTAGCCATTTTTCTGGAGGATCCCCCGCCTCTCTCCACGTTCACATGTGAAGATATATCAATAAAGTTTATATTCCTCAATGCCTGAGTGATCAATGTTAGAAAAATAAGATTGCAAATCTCAATGATTTAAAATGTTTCACCTCTAAAAGTCCAAAGTTAAAAACACAAATCACACAATTCAAACTTGCTAAGTATATAGCTTCAGGGAGAACATTTATTTGAGTTTTAGTTTTCATTCATGGTGTGACTTACAACTGTGAGGAAATCCAAGTACATTTCTGGTCAGGCTTTATATCACAATACGGTAAAGTAAAGCCTGAGTGTAACTTCATAAGACCTTCATAAAGCATGCATAAACCACCTTGAATATAGAAAAGTGCTCCACAAAACAGTTATAAGCAAGGTTTGTATCTGCAGATACAGTGACTTACCCTCAACTGCATTTAACAACCAACCAAGCCTCAAATCAGCAAAGACTTGAGGGTAAAAGGTCAACATTGAAGTGTTGAAGTACAATACATATTATCTTTTATAGTAATTTTTCTATCCATGTTGTGTGTAAATTATTTTTAAATAAATGTTTTGTGCATTCAGGGGTGAGGCCCAGCCACACAATGCTCTCTCCCTTTTCTCAGGTGGTGAAACAGTTGGAGGTGAAGTGGGATGCCCTAGGCCTCCATGCTGGCTTGCTGTACACCGGTGGTCTGACCCAGATCGGGCTGCTGTCAGGCTCCAACTCATCATCCCCCTCAGCTTGCACCTCATAGTTCTGCAGCTGACCCATGGTTTTGTGTGGTCCGGCCACTATGGGGTCAACAAAACGCTACACCACCTCCGTGAGTGTTTATACTGGGGTTGTTGTCATCGGGATTCCGTCTCGTACTGCCACCACTGTGCTGCCTGCACAGCGAGGAAAGGCCTGGCTGGGTGGTCTCATGCTCCCCTCCAGCAGATAGTCAGCAGCGCTATGGAGCGAGTGGTGATCGACATCTTAGGGCCGTTTCCTGTGTCTGAGCCCGGCAATCACTACATGCTGACAGCCATTGCCTACTTTACCAAGTGGACAGAAGCATATGCAATTCCCTCCCAAGAAGCCACGGTGGTAGCTGATTGCCTGCTGGAGGGGATGTTCCGCCATTTCAGCATACCAGTGGAACTGCATAGCGACCAGGGGCAGAACTTTGAGAACCAGGTGTTTGGTGAGGCTGGCTATCTGGAAAACCCACAGTGGAGGACTTCAATAGGACCATCACCTCTCAGCTGGCTCTTCTCACACCACCAGAGGGACTGGGATGCTCCACCTGCTACTGGTCTTGCTGTCGTACAGATTGGTTATACGACATTATGAACTTTTTGTAAGTCACTCTGTATAAGAGCCTCTGCTAAATGGTGTAAATGTAAATGTCATGTAAATGTGCAGGAGTCAATGGAGTGTACCCCGGCTGTCCTCATGCTGGACTGGGAACTTCTCACCCCAGTAAGCCTCATCTTTGCATGCCCTCCGGATCCTGAGCTGCCTAGCCTTGAGTATGCCCACCAGCTTCAAGACCACCTTGACTACATGCATCAACTTGCCCATGATCATCTGACGGGAGCCGGACTGAAACAGAAAATACATTATGACATCCACTGCACAGCAGGCACGTACCATGAGCTTTGAGATTGGGCAAGCATCAAAGAAAGAGCTCCTTGGCCATTTTTAGTAGCGGGGCTGACTGAATAAATTGAATGAACATACAGTATTGTATAACAATGTGGTGAACAATGCTTCAAATCCAAGTCAGAGAAAATGCTTACACCTGCAGGTGGCGCCAAAGCAAATGAAGAAAAAATTATCACTGCTGGAATTAGTGAAAATGAATGACTGCTTGTCATGTGGTTTATATTAGCACTTTTAATTAGAATATTTCATAGTGTTCCATAAAAAAAAAATCCCTTTTATTAGGTAAGCACTGCTTACCTTGCTTACATGGATGACACTTCCATGCTGCACAGGCCGTGAGTTTCAGTCTGGGGGAAAGGTGTGGGTTTTTAATCCCCACAAGAGGAAAGGCTGCTTGCCGAAGGTAGGAAGTGACTGGAAGGGCCCCTGCCTCATCCGTGCCTGGCTCTCAAACATGGTGTACCAGGTCCGGCTCCACCTGCGGTGTAGAGTGTTCGTGCTGCATCACAACTTGGCTGGTTCCCTACTTGGGAGCGGCGGAGTACCCCTCAGTGCCACCAGTGAACACGAGTTGCCCTCCACCTGCTGTGGTTCCATCACCACTCCCTGCTGTTTCTTCTACCATGATGGTATTCATATGTGTGAGAAATTACCCTCTGCCTTTTCTTGCAACTATGCTTGACTTAATAAAGCTGGTAGCAAGAGCTGGATCAAGATCAAGATCAGGTGCATTGGTGCCTTGGTGCCTTCCTTCTGCACTCACCGATACAATACATTTTATTTCCATATTTGAACATTTGTCAAGCTACATATTAACGGAACATTTCCACAGAAAAATCATTCACTCATAAAGTCGGTCATGGGTTATGGGAAAAGTTAGGGAATCCAGGGCATAGACACATGGTTGTTATACAATATACCAATGCAGATTATCCAGAGAAGCAGTTTTTTCTTTTTTTGACAGAAAGCGTTATATAGCAAACTAGCAAAAGTTAAAACAACATAGCTAACATCTGGGATCTAACAAAAACAATGGGGTTACATTCGTACATATTTTTCTTCTCAAAAACACAACCAGTGATGAACTGTACATCTATGTAACCATTGTAAATTGCTGGTCATGCTCAATGACCATAAACCAGCCTTATGAAAAAAATGTTTGCCATTGTTTCACTGGCCAGAAATGCTTCTTTCTTTTTTAAATCACGCGCAGCAATAACACCATGTGTAACTAATTAGTGTTACGACCGGCTCAAGGCTGAAACATGAATTGAGGAAGGCTCCACCAGGAATTTTGCAGGAATAACACATTTATTCAACCTAGGTTTCATAATAGACATCACAATAAATTTAGTAGTAGTAAATGGTTTATTTGTTTGTAAAAAATGAGATAAGATACCATAATATATATGTGGCAGCAACCAAGCTGAATTGAAAGTACATTTTACATCGGTATAATCTAAAATAAAAAATATTACAATAAAAAATTATAATCTAAAACATAAACAGCAACATTAAAAGCATAAAATAGACTGACATAAAATACACTAACCGACACATAATAATGTGACAAACCAACATACCATCACACAACAATCATTACAGTGTTTACTTATTTAAAAGTCTGGTCATGTGTGGGATAGCACTCTGCCATTAGCCCTCAGTTCTACACCAGACCAAGTCCAGTTTTGCTGAGGACCATGTCTGGCGGTGGCTTATGGCGGATCGCTTGGGTGGGAGCCACTTGCGGAACAGCGGGGATTTGAGGAGTGAATTGGCGCAGGCTCTGGTGAGGTCATCACGCTGTGAGCAGAGGGGAGGGAGCTCAAGGTGATTACATGCCTCGCTGTAAGAAGTAAACTCCCGACCCAGGATGATTCGTACAGCTCTTCTCTGCACCTTTTCTATGGCCTTGGATTGCGCTCTGGTGAGGCCAGAATGCCAAACCGGCGCAGCATACTCCAGAATGGGTCTGATGTAGGTGGTGTAGATAGTACCCAGATCATATTGAGGAATGCCAGCATTCTTAAGGCGTCGGAGAAGACATTTATATATACACATATATATATATATATATATATATATACACAGTATTTATAATAATGGGCTTTCAGTTATCCTTGACAAACAAGTATAGTAATAAACCTGTTAACTCATATTCCTAACATAACTATTGGCTAATGTTAATGTACTGCTAATTAGTAATATTGTGCATTGCACATTCTGCTAAAAGAAATTACAGGCCTACTTACAATTAAACAGGAAACTCGGCCTTGCCTTCCATTGATGAGCTGTATCATACTGGGGGGAGTGAGGCCACTGCAGTGAAGTTTTCTCCAAGCAGTTTGTTTCTGTGTCTGAATCTGGGTCATTGCTGAAAATGATGCGTCACACAGATCCAAAAGGTAATAATTGCTAGAAGCAGGTTTTCACAAGTCAGAGTACATCTAAGCACCAAAACTGTGAGAGTTTATACTTAATTTGCAGGCCACCATCTGAGGACACTTCAAAAAGCTTTTTCTGAAGGTTTGCAGGAAGTTTACCTCTACTGGCAACTGGCAAAAGGAAACGATTTCTCACCCTGACCAGTCCAGCAGATCTCTCTGCAATGTCAGGGAAATATGATTTTAATGTGCCAGCTTAACCAGGAAGAGCCGCCTGCCAAGCCTTGAACTCCCGGATGAGAGCCGGATTCAGAATCTGCTGTGCCGGAATCCAGGACCGATCCGCCGGACCGTATCCCTCCCAGTCCACCAGGTACTGGACTCCTGACTGCACTCGGCGGGATTGGAGGAGGCGCCAAACGGTGTACGCCGGGTGACCGACGAGGAGCAGGAGGAGGCCTTGCCGGCGGTGTGTGCACTCCGACAAACAGTGATCGAAGACGAAACGGAAACGTCGGGTGCGCATCTCCGGGGGCAACAGGAGACGGTAAGCCCCGGGGAGCCACTTTGAAGGGGGCGAGGCGGGGCCAGCTTGCGGTTTTTCAACTTGAGGGACTGTTTCCGGGCAGATAACCAGAACCTCTGGCCTGGGCGAAAGGTGAGTGTCAGACGACAGAGATGGTCGGTTTGAGTACGATGCTGTTGGGTGGTGCGCTCGATGACCAACCTGGCTCTCTTCCAGGCTTGCCTGCATCGTCGTACGTGAAGCTCTGCCAAAGGTACCCCGGTCTCCCTCTCCTGGTCAGGGAAGAGAGGAGGCTGGTGCCATTTCCAGGATCTTACACATGGGGTGGCAGAGAGGGGGCAAGGTCACATTAAGGTGGCACATGCTGAATGGATCAATTATTTCTTAATGTTCAATACTACTTATTACTACTTGTGTGACTTTCTTCACAATGCTGCTCAGAGGTTTATTTACAGTATTGTATGCAAGTTACTCTGGAACAGAGCATCCATGATGTCTCAATGTAAAGTACAGCCTATTAATCTAAATAGTCTATAGCCTAAAACACAGGAGGCTCTCTGATTTTGCATGTACAGAAAATCCACTGTCTTTAAATGTGGCATTCTTCCAATTAGTGTACCCACCTATGGAAGTGAACATGTTATTAGGGGCATTTGGAAGAGCAAAGTGTCTGCAAGGAAAGCAGTATGCTGCATCTTTGGACTGCGAATACTATAGCCATGTATTCACCGCTTATACCACTCACTGTGGAAACTTCTCATTGCAGCCCCCTGACATTCCCAACTTTTTATTCATACCTTAGTGACTGCAATGTAGTTGCTAGCTAGAATAACGTTATATTTCCCCCGCCGAGATATGATTGAAGAATTGTGCGCTAAACCAGAAATAGTCTGCCTTAACACAGATCAAAGAATAACCTGCCTCCTTAGCTTAGCGTTAACGTTAGCTATTACGTCTTTGCCCTGTAACAATACTAACATTATCTAACGTTAACGCTATCAAACTAACTATACTGTATGCTCACATTAATAACAATTTAGATAGTTGTGGTGAAAATTGGCACAATGCTTAATCCATCCTCGCTAGTGATGTGTCGTTCGTGAATGATTAGTTCCTTTTCAACAAATCCTTTTGGTGAACGAAAGGAACTGACTCACCTCCGTGTCGGATTCGTTCATTTGGTTAATCTAAAGTTGCCATTCGTTGAAACTGCAGCGACTCCTCCTATTTTACCATTTCCACCATTGGGCTCTAGTCTGTAGTAGCCATTAGCCAACGTTAAGATGTTAAGACCACAACGGAAATAAGTCCACGACTTTTTGTGCTATTCTGGACATTGTTTTGATG
Source organism: Aldrovandia affinis (assembly GCA_029706075.1). Taxonomy (NCBI): domain Eukaryota; kingdom Metazoa; phylum Chordata; class Actinopteri; order Notacanthiformes; family Halosauridae; genus Aldrovandia; species Aldrovandia affinis. The sequence goes on from JAINUG010000233.1 coordinate 1,406,397, forward strand.
CATGGCACTGACATGTATTTTAAATTGATATCGAATTTTATCCTGAAACGCTTGAGCGGGGTGGGCTCATATTTTTATCCTGAAAGCATCAGTAACTCCAGTTCCTGAACTGGAACTGACTGAGGACCGAATCTGTGAAGGAACTGGAACTGGACATGCTGTTGCTCTCGTTCCTCGTTCCACGGGTCCGGATCCGGAACAAGACACTAGCTACATAGTCGCTGCAGCTCTATGTCTCTCCCTCCCCATAATGTCTTCATATTGCAATGACGAACTTGCCTAAGACTGAGTATACAATGAAAAGCAACTGGTTTACACTAGTTGCTTAGCCCAGCAGTTACATCTGAGAAACACTTAGCCTATAGCCTACTCCCAATTAGTAAATAAATAAACCATGAACGAAAGAGGCTATTTCTCAACGGAGACGTCGCAATATTTGTTTCGCGAACCGTGTGGTCTAGTCTCAACTCGAGAAATGAAACCACATTATTATATTCCTTTATTCAAACATAATATGCTTGGCTATATGAATGTATCACAACTTTGTTGATAATTCTAGAGGTCAACATTGTTTTAATATTGGTGCAGATAGCTTGATGAACAATGTAGGCTATGATGCAGGAAACCGACACAATGCAAGTCACACCTTAAATTATCCAATATAAATACCTAGGTGGTACATAGGCTAAATTTATTAATGGACATTTTAGTCCATGTGAATGATCACTTGGTAATATGTAGCCTACTTAGAAAAGTTGTCCTTTCAAGTATTTTGTTTAAATTTTGTTCTGATCTGAGAAATTAACCGTGAAAGGCTTTTATTTTTAGGCTGTTTGGTCCATGTTACCAATTAAATATTACCATTGTTGTTGATATTATGCTTTTATTGTTTTTATTTATCCTATTGTTACACGGTCCCTTAAAATGTATCGTGATTTTAATTGAATGATTGACTCAGTTAAAAAATATTTACTGACTGAGTTGGACCCAGTCACTGCTTAACTCTCGTTCTCATTCGCGGGAGTCTGAACGACAGCAGCGAAGGAACTGGTGAACGAATCCGTGAACGAATCCTTTTATGGAACTGAGTCAAAGGATCCGTGTCCCTATGGATGGACAGCACCCTTAGCATTTGCTTATATCGCCTATGCCACAGGCTGGCTCTGTTGCCTTGATTTGAGCTTTACCGTACTCCTCTGTGCTTATGTAAGCATGTAGCCGATGAAAGCTATTTAATCCCCATCTGCACATGCCCTCCTCCAAAACTTGTTTTCTTCATAAAGCACTGACCTTATCCAACATATTAAGAACGTTTGCGTCCTTGCAATGCAGGGACAGATTCAGTTTATTAAGTTTGCTGAAAACATCAGCATGTTAGGTGAGTTGTGCCAGCCATTTTGTGTTTTCGACAGACTGTGAAGATTTGTGCTGTCAGAAAGGTGTGTACTTCAGCTCTAAGCTCAAATAGTCTGTGCAGTTTTCTCCCCCTTGATGGTCAGCGCACCTCTGTGTGCAGCAACAGTTGTTAGCGTTGAGAGCCCATGTTTTCAGAGAGCTGACGTAACAGTTGAGAATTTCATGGCTTTACAGTGACTTTTACGGCATCATTTAACACTTAATTTACAGACCTAATTATTTTGGAGGCCAATGCTTCACTGGGTATGATGCAGTGAGCCCACTGTACTTGTTTTTTTTTCCATGATGGGAGTCATAAATCCATTACTCACCCAGTCATTGACGCAGGAGCTCCAGCTAAGACCGTGATCAGAGAAAAAACTATCAACATTGAAAATGTCCTCGCAGGTTGTTTTCTCTGTTAAACTTTAGCAGAAAAGTGCATGCTCGCAAAGGTCATTAGTGTCCTCATATTGCACAAAAGTGACCAGTTGCACTTCCCCGATTATATCGGTTGATTCATCAAGCCTGGGTGCAACCGAACTGGCCCTTTTAAATTAGTCCACAACTTGACTAACAATATAATTTGGCATTTCATCGATCTTTTGCTAAACTCGTTTTATAAAGGTACAGTCTTTAGTGCATCTCGTGAAACTGACAGTGTTTGGTCTGATCGGCCTTCGCCTTTTTTGTGGTCATGGAGGATCACTGTTGTTGCTTGCATGTTTTAACATAAGCACCACTAGTTTCAACATTAATGTTATGCAAGGGTTGGTATATCTGACATTACAAAGTATTTTGGAGAATTTTAACAGAAGTAATAGATGACATAATAGATTTATATATTGATCATATTTTTATACCCGGTTTACACCCTGATGATTTAAACCCTTCCTCCTAGGGCGACAATATGGCCAATTATACACTACACTGCCCCATATCTGGCACTGGCATAGTCATGATTCAATATCAGGCTATGGTAATACTGTATACAGTAGAATGTATGCATTTTAGTACTGGCAAAGAAAAGCATGTATGCATTGCTAGGATACTGTAGACATCTCTAGATCTATTGAAAACAGTTGGTAGCATGGGCTTTATTTGCACAATTGCAATCTAGTGATATTTAGAAACTGAAACAGGTCCAAGCCCTGACGATAATTAGCTAGCACATGACTGTGTTGTTCACTATTTTGGTTGTTTGCTTCAAATTATTAAAAAAATGAACCTGGTTTGGCACAGAGGATCTAGGCAGGAATTTCCTACTGTCTCCTGGCACCAGACCTGGTTCAAGGTAAAAGGGGGAAATGTGTGAGAGGGGGCATATTGAAACCCAGAGACCATTAATCACTAGTGGGGAAACATCCAGTTCCCTCCTGTTTAAACAGTTTTCCAGTCCCTGGTTTAATTGGTAAATCAATTAATGATTTGCTATGTTGAAATGTGTTGATGTGATGTGGGTGTTGTAAGAACGTGTTGCAATGGCTGTGTGCAGGTTGCTTATGCTATTGTTGTTATGTTCTGCTATGTCTGTTCGGTTTGTTTTTGTACTTTGTTTATTTTTCATTCATCATTCACGTTCTGTTCCCCTGTCATTGTTCCTGTTTATTTCGAGATCCACTCCTTGTCTTTTGTCATGCACTTCGGGAGATTCTATGTTTCGTTTTTTTCTGTCTTAGCTTATTATCTCGTTTTACTTCCTTCTTACTTTCTATTACACTTTGTATATATTAGTTAGATGTATATAGTACTAACCAACTTAACTACTAACATTAGGGATTTAGATTAAGTTACTAACACTCAGTGGCGGGCCGTGCATTTCACACCTAGGCCTTCAGTAGTGCTCCGTCTGAATCAATCCACCCCTCAATAACTATTTTATGGCTATAAAAGCCATCTTATTGTTATGTTTTGAGTGTCTGTTCGGTTTGTTTTTGCACTTTGTTTATTTATCTTTCTTCAGTCATGTTTCATTCTCGTTCTGTCATGCACTTCGGGAAATTCTATGTTTCGGTTTTTCGGTCTTCGTTTCTAATCTCGTTTTACTTCCTTCTTACTTTCTAATTACACTTTGTATATATTAGTTAGATGTATATAGTACTAACCAACTAATCTACTAACATTAGGGATTTAGATTAAGTTACTAACACTACTAATCACTAATTATCTCACGCTTCCAACTATCGCTGTCATTCTCTCTCATCTCTATCGCTGTCATTCTCTCTCATGAAACATGACTGAAGAAAGATAAATAAAAAAGTGCAAAAATAAACCGAACAGACACCCGTTGCCGTTGCATCGCAGATAGATAACTCGTGTATCCAGAATAAATGCCTTTACTGAAGAAACAAACCCGGGGTGCTACAGCTGCGACACACATAAAAAAGCATCAATAATAATAACCTCATAAAATTGCAATATTATTTAGGAAAATAGCAACATTTTACTCACCAAAAATCCTTATTATTTGTACACAAAATCCATCCTCCTTTCTTTCCTCAAAAGAGTTCAATTACTCTGTCGTACAGATTATCCGTGTGTTTCAGTTCCATCAAGAAGTCCTTTTCTATCGCCATCGAAGCTAATGCTGAAAGTCGAGCCTGCCCTGTCGTATTTCTGGCATAAGTTTTAATTCTTTAGGGCTGAAAATGTCCGCTCAAAGGGCTGAAAATGAATACTTATTAAATAATTCCAAATGGTCTGTTTGCTTCCTTTCAAATGTATTTTCTGCATTTAACCAATCACAGACTGACTATCCAATGTTAATTACGTTATAGGCCTTTGTCCATGAATCAAAACTTAGTTTTAAATATTTTATTCCAAATGGTCTCCAGGCAGATTTCTTCGACCCTGGCAACAAATGATGGCTGAAATGTGATTTCATAGCTGTTCCCCTGGTTGCGCTGCATCCAGGCCAGCGTGTATTTTCATTAATAATCATTAAAGCATTTGACTGTGATCAGTGTTGCCAATGCGTTCCTCCCCTTCTAACTCACGTGTCTGCCTGATCTTAATAAGTGACTTTGGGCTCACCTATGTTTTTTCTGTCACAAATTGCTTGTAAAAATTTGATGGTCACGTCAGAACATTGATTGCAGTTTTTTAAGGGAGTTGTTTTCCAAAAATGTGGTTGCTGTTTGTTTGTTGATTTTCTGGTTTTGAAAGTCTCTTTGGATTTTGATTTTGTATATACTATTTGATGATAACAATTTCCCCAGATGCCATTTTGGGAGGATTGGTACTGTCTGGGGAAATAGGCCCAACAAGTCTGTTCACTGACTTTAGGCTTGTTTTTTCAATTAATTTATCACCACGGGTTGCAGTTTTTTGGGATTGTTTTAAAAATGTGGTTGGTAATTTGTATATACATTTATGATAACAATTTCCCAGACAGATCAGTCCCACAAGCAATTGAACCTATTTGCCATCCCCAGATCCCCCCGAACCTACACACACACACACACCCTATTGGAAGGTCATGTTGTCATTTCTGCCATTATCCTATTGTAATTGGTATTAATGAAAAAAGCCCACCCATTTTCAGGAGCTATCGCCATTTCACTGAAACCTGAGCCAATCATGATTTTGGGACATTATATTGACAGCATGGCGACAAAAAGTGGGCATCAAGAATCAATTCAGAATCAATTCAGCAGATACAACGTGCAATAAGACATTATTGCATATCACTATTAATAAGAAGTCATAATATATTTGATATAGATACTACCATGATGGGGTAATCATACACTACCGGTCAAAAGTTTTAGAACACCCCCATTTTCCAGTTTTTACTGAAATTTAAGTCCAGTGAATAACCTGAAATGGTACAAAGGTAAGCGGTAAACTGCCAGAGGTTAAAAAAAATAGTTTACGTTACCAAAAACTGAAAGCAACCTTGTCTCCAAAAACAATCCCAAAATGAGCCCAACACTATTAGCCTACAAGCTGCCATATATATTAACAACATTAAAACCACTGATAGGTGTAGTGAATAACATTGATCATCGTTACAATGGCACCTGTCAAGGGGTGGGATATATTAGGCAGCAAGTGAACAGTCAGTTCTTATATAGGAATGGCATCACTAGATAATAACAGAGCTTTCAAATATCAGAACCTATTATAAAAATGCCAAGTGATATCTTAGCAGGACAAAATATCAAGAATGCAAGTAAAACGATAATAAAGGTAGCCTCCATATGTTTCTGCTTTTTTCATCATGAGACGCGTCCACCATGATGAACGTACAGTCTCGGGAGTATGAGAACTGACGTCAGAAGGCACTTTAAATATTTATCAGAAGCTCTACTGCCGCTGACATTCTTGGAACTTTAACGATGCAAAGCGTGAGCTGAAACGCATCATCGCAGATCTGATGGGGAATTACTAAAGCTATTTGGAACTTTGGAACAATGAAAGTGCAAACACTTTCAGAAGGCAATATGTAAGAGAACGGTGTGCCTTTTGGAATTCAGGATTTGTTGTTTTTGACACGGCTTTCCACGATTCAGATATTTCAAACCATGGATGAAAGGGAAATGTTTCACATTGCAGAAAACTGAACCGGACTTTAGGCGTTTTGTTCAAGAATAATGTAACGCGTTTAATTAGCAAATGGTCCATCGATTGTGGTCACTGTATCAAAGTGTTGCTATACTTTATTAAATCTTACGCTTTTATATTTCGAGAGCTCGTTTTACTCTTCATGTCTCAGAATTCCACTTTACCTTCCACGTGTTCCAGGAAACACAAGAAATCCGAGAAAGATCCACAGCGCAAAACATGCAACCTCTTAGTCCAAGGGGACATGGCATATAGGTTCATTGCCAACCGAGTTCAAAATCGACTAAACCGAAGATTCCTTTTCATATTCACGCTGTCTTTATCTTTAACGTATTTGTGCTATAGTGTCCTATTCTGTTCCGAGACCATTATGCAAAATCAAAGTACCGATGAGCACAGCTGCGTCCTTTCCCAGCACGTCGGGAGCAAAAAACTTCTGCAAAAATCGCATTACTGCACTTTTCCTACAGAAAGCATACATCTGCGGGATGAAACGTCAAAAAAGGGTCCAACCCGCAAGGGGACAAGCCTTGCTCACAACCAAAGTAAAACTTTTGCGGCACTCGCATCGTTAAATATTACCAGTCCAAAGTATGGCAAAAAGACATTGCCGAAGGCTCTCATTGTCGGCGTTAAGAAGGGGGGTACACGGGCGGTCTTGGAATTCATTAGGATCCATCCGGATGTGAGAGCAGTTGGGACAGAGCCACATTTCTTTGATAGAAACTATGATAGAGGATTAGACTGGTACAGGTAAGCAACATCGTTATGTGCCGTTTTGGGTTCCACATTCCATAGCATGCAAATGATCTCTTTCACACATGAAAAGTAACACATGCTTAGCGTTAACGATATGCCCCACGATAGATGGTTAGATTCAATCATCGCTTGAAATACTTTAGAGACGAGTTTTTTTCAATCCCTGTGTCATTATTTTTTACACGATTTACATGTGTCTACTCTAGTGTACGCTTTCTTTGAAAGGGATAACTCCCAAGGGGCTGAGCAATGACGTGTTCTTCATGTCGTTTTAATGACGTGAATTGACCAGTCTTAAAACTACTTCTACAACCAAAACATGGTCTTGTTTGACATTGACAAAATCGATGTTAACGGTGACTTTCCTGCAATCCATTTGCCTCCAGGCCATAGTTGATAGAAGAGAGAACATCCAATCTCTCTTTGTCAAGAAAACGTAAGGGAATAATTTTTTGTTTGTTAAGAGTTTGTTTTATTTGGTCCAGGCCAAGACATCAATGTCAAATTATTTATCTGAATATAATTAGCTCTGGATTGCTCTGCTCTGGATAAGAGCGTCTGCCAAATGCCTGTAATGTAATGTAATTTCCAGAATTATCTGACCAGTATGAATTAAATAAAGATATTTTTTCTAAGCCATGACATATCAGTGCACATAAGACATGTGTTCCTGTTCCCCATGTTCTTATTGCATCATCCATATGTACTGTAGTAACGTATTTATAGGAAGAAATGCAATAGTGTTTATGTTTTTTGTCCTTTGGTTCCATTTAAATGTCATAAGATCAAACATAGTGTAGAATGGCATTAAACAATGTAGAATGAAAATAATGAATAGTGTATGGCATCATGCAGATTAAAGAACACTGAGTAAGAAAATTTGCTTTTATGTGGCATAAAGTGAAATATACAAAATATATATAAATATATATGCACTATTGCATTGCTACAAAAACCAACCAGGGTTTGTCAGGTCTCTGCTAGTCTTTACTATTATTGAATTGTGTTTTGCACAGCATAGGCGTAATGAGTGGGGATGGACATTTACCCCCCAATATTCAAAGCAGTAATATCTGTCCCCCCTCAATAATGATAAAACATCCATCCATCCATCCATTATCTAAGCCGCTTATTCCTAGTCAGGGTCGCGGGGGGGAGCTGGAGCCTATCCCAGCATGCGTTCCGGGCGAGAGGCAGGAATACACCCTGGACAGGTCGCCAATCCATCGCAGGGCACACACACCATTCACTCACACACTCATACCTACGGGCAATTTAGACTCTCCAATTAGCCAACGTGCATGTCTTTGGACTGTGGGAGGAAACCGGAGTACCCGGAGGAAACCCACGCGGACACGGGGAGAACATGCAAACTCCGCACAGAAAGGCCCCCGGCCTGGATTCGAACCCGAGACCTTCTTGCTGTGAGGCGACAGCGCTATCCACTGCACCACCGTGCCGCCATGATAAAACATTCCCTTTCATTATGTCCCCCCCATTATGTCCCCCCAATACTTAATATGTGGTTACACCCTTGTTGCACAGTACCCAACACTCTGGATGTGCATATATTGCTTTTATTTGTTCACTCAGAAATGTTTGGTAATTGACAAGAACATTCTTCTTACTGATAAGAGCACTCAAACTTCTCTGACCAATTAAAATTTCATGGCTAAACAATTTTCAGATCGATTCAATTGGTGGCCAAGGACATGTTCCAAACTAAATATTAAAGGCCCACTCTAAAAAAGCACAAAATACAATACAACTAACTAAGAAAATATTTATTTGTGAAGTGGTGTTATGTCCTTACAGCAGTCTTACATACGTAACTCTAAAGCATCATTATAGAAGTACAAGAAAATTACAGAGGAACTACAGTACCACGGCAGTAATCAAGTAGGCTATTAATGAGTATACAACTGTAACTGTTTTTAAACCAAAAGGACTGAAATAAGAGTGAAATGTATTTATTTTGAAAATGTATATTACTTTTCAAACTAATGTATGCAATTTCATAAAAATCTGTAAGTTTTTCTTGAAAAAATGAGTGAAAATCATTAAGCATCGCTGCAGCACTCCATCGATCAGACCTTTATGGTAGCACTTGGCATTCAGGCCAAACAGTTCAATTTGTGTCTCATCAGACCGGATAATCTTTTTCCTGATGCTCTTAGAGTCCTTTAAGTGCCATTTGGCACTCCAGGTGGGCTGTCATATGCCTTTCACTCAGGAGTAGCTTCCGCTAGCCACTACCATAAAGGTCTGATTGATGGAGTGCTGCAGAGATGTTTGTCCTTCTACCAGGTTCTCCCATCGCTGCAGAGGAACTCTGAAGCTCTCTTAGAGTGGCCATTGGGTTCTTGGTCACCTCCCTGACCATGTCCCTTCTTGCCCGGTTACTGAGTTTGGCTGGACAGCCAGCTCTAAGAAGAGTTGTGGTGGTTCCAAACTTCTTCCATTTCACAATGATGGAGCCCACTGTTCTCCTGGGTGCTTTCAATACTTTAGCAATGTTTTTATACCCTTCCCCAGATCTATGCCTCAACACAATTCTATCTCGGAGGTCTATGGAGAGTTCCTAGGACTTCATGGCTTGGTTTTTACTCTGACATGCACTGTCAACTGTGGGACCTTATATAGACAGGTGTGTGTCTTTCCAAATCATGTCCAATCAATTGAATTTACCACAGGTGGACTCCAATGAAGTTCTAGAAACATCTCAAGGATGATCAGTGGAAACAGGATGCACCTGAGCTCAATTTTGAGTGTCATAGCAAACGGCGTGAATACTTATGTACATGTGATATTTTATTTATTTATTTTTAATACATTTGCAAACATTTCTAAAAAACGTTTTTCACTTTGTCATTATGGGGTATTGTGTGTAGAATTTTGAGGAAAAAAATGAATTTAATCCATTTTGGAATAAGGCTGTAACATAACAAAATGTGGAAAAAGTGAAGCGATGTGAATACTTTCCGGATGCACTGTATACAGTGGATATAAAAAGTCTACACCCTTATTTAAGGTTTTGTGATTGAAATCAGAATAATATCAGTTTTTGACTTTGCAACCAACAAAATTCAAGTAAAAAATACTTTTTGGAAAAATAATTGAAAATATAAATCAAGATGAATAATATACAGACCTTTTTTCTCACCTTTAATGCAATTCTACATTTACATTTTACATTTTGACATTTTGCTCTTATCCAACCAACAAAATGGAACAATCACAGTTTGCGCACGAGATCAGTGCAGTAATGCAGCGTTAGACATCTAGGCAGCTGCATACCATACCTGTAACACTGGGAAGGAAAAGGTTAGTAATTTTTTTTTTTTTTACATTTTATTAACCCTTAAATGCATGGGTGTGTCGCCAGACGTTCCTACATACCTCGGGTCGTTAGCGATACTTATCTAACACAGATTCAGCTACAAATCGAAATAATACTGATTGTAAACTTTTCAAAATAAATTTATTAAATTAACAAAGTAACATTTTTGTTATATTTTTCAATAACTGCCACACTGTAAGAAGGCGATTCCAAATTGTACTACATGTAGGCTATCTATTTCAATGCCGTTCAATTCCGTTTCATCAGGTGCTCACCAAACACAATTTGACTTCAAATTATTCAGCACAGTAATCACAAATCACAGTAACTGTCTTGTGGTCATTGCAACATGGTGCTGCGCTCTGCGTGCAGTGGTCCACCGTTTTGCGGTCAAGCATGGATGGGCAAATGTGACATCTCCGGTGCTTTCAGAGTTCTTCTTCGGCTTCTTTGGCGGGTCTCTCTTTGGTGAAACCACAGGTTTTAGTGCATCCTGCATTGCTTTTGGAAGACGTGGCACTTGTTTTCTTTTCTCCAGCTGTGGTCTCAGCAGGAAAGCGCAACCTCTGTTTACGAAAGTTACAAAAGTAACATGTGCGTTTATAGCAGCAAGGTTGAGGCAGTTGTAGAAATAAGCCAAGGGCCAGTGCTTTGTTGTCCTCTGCAAGCTGTAGTTGTGACACAGTTAGTCTACCCAAATAAACTTGACCCTGTAGCTCTCCCCTTAGCGAAACTCGAAACAAAACTCTGGCAGCAGTTCTTGTTTGTTTTTGCGAACTGTTCCCAACAGTGTGATTTGTTTGTGCAGCAAATCAGCTGCGAGTTTTGCACTTGTAAACCAATTGTCAGTGGTGACATTTATGCCTGAGTTGGATACTGGCTTTGTCACACCAAAATGTGTCCGGCTGCTCAGGAATGTGTCTGGGTAACGTAATCGGAATTTTGGACTGTAGTTGCTATGCCAACATGATGAGCTTGCATTCCTGAGTGATAAAACCCAGAAGAAAAATGTGTCCGGTTGCGAAGAATGTGTCCAGGTGATGTCATTGGAATTCTTAAACGTTAAATAATTCTTAAATAATTAAACGTCATTACATTACAGCTAGGTGGCTAGCTACGAATAAGCATTGCTTGCTCAGCTGTACAACTAGCTAGCTGGCTAGCTACGAACATAATATATTAATTATATAGCCAGCTAGCTACGAAGATAATAATATGCATTGTCTGTTCAGCTGTACAGTTAAGTTAGCTGGCTAGCTACGAATATAATATATGGAAGTCATTACATTACAGCTAGGTGGCTAGCTACAAATAAGCATTGCTTGCTCAGCTGTACAACTAGCTAGCTGGCTAGCTACGAATATCACTCAGGCATAGCAACTACAGTCCAAAATTCCGATTACGTCACCCGGACACATTCCTGAGCAGCTGGACACATTTTGGCGTGACAGCTCCACCAATTTCTTCACAAGTAATTGATTGCAAATATTTAAATTTAGCATGCTATTACCGGCTTTCTGTTTACTTTTAAATTAAAATATTACACTCTTACATACCTCGGGTCGCTAGCGACCCTGTACATTTTTTTGAGAAAAAACATTATAAAAAATAGATTTGAGGAATAGCAGGGGGTTGAGCACTTAACTAAAAAAAGGAATGAATTAGAGCAGAGTTAATTTGACCTGGGTCGCTAACAATCCGAAGTATGCATTTAAGGGTTAAATTAGTAGGCAGGGATACATATACAAGAAGTGTTGAGCAAGTAGGCAGTGGTGATGACAATGGGGTAGATGTACAGGATTCAGTGGTAGTGGAGTCTGAAAAGGTGGGTTTTGAGTCTCTTGCGGAAGATTGCAAGTGATTCCGCGGTCCTGACCGATTGTGGAAGGTCCTTCCACCACTGAGGAGTCAGGACAGAGAAGAGGCGAGACTGCGAGGAGTGGCTGCCGGGCACCCGGAGGGATGGGACAGTCAGTTTGCCAGAGGGAGGCTGAGCGGAGGGGTCTGGCTGGGGCGTAGGGTGTGATGAGTGTCTGGAGGTAAGGGGGAGCAGTTCTGTAGTTGCTATGCCAACATGAAAAAGTTCAAGCTCCATCAAATTGCAAGGAGATCTCCTGTGCACAGCCCTCTTTAGGTCATTCCACAGGTTTTCAATGGGATTGAGGTCTGGGCCATTCCAAGACTTGGATCTTCCTTTTCTGAATCCAGAATGGATTCCAATGAATGGATTGACTTGGATTGACTTGGATGTGTGCTTTGGATTGTTATCATGTTGGAAGGTGAAATTCCTCTTCATGTTCAGCTTTCTGACGGAGGGCAGCTGGTTTTGTGCCAAAATATCTTGATATTTGGAGCTATTCATTATACCCTCTATCCTGACTAGATGCCCTGTCCCAGCTGAAGAGAAACACCCCCAAAGCATGATGCTGCCACCACCATGATTCACAGTATGTATGGTGTTCTTTTGGTGATGAGCTGTGTTGTTTTTGTGCCAAACATATCTATTAGAATTAAGGCCAAAAAGTTTAACCTTAGTCTCATCAGCCCATAAGACATTTTCCCCACATGGTTTGGGGTGATTGAATGTATTCCATTGAAAAATATAGATGGGCTTGGATGTCTAATAAATGTATATTATTTTTCAGTTTTTGGTAACCTAAACTTTTTTTTTGAATCAGTTTACCGCTTACCTTTGTACCATTTCTGTTTATTCACTGGACTCAATCTACACTACATTTACATTTTAAGCATTTAGCAGACACTCTTATCCAGAGCGACTTACAAGATGTACATTAATACATGGTAGGAACAATCATAGTTACCGCATGAGATCAGTGCAATCTCCTACAGATTCCTAAAATTAGAACTAAAACATTTGGAGAGGCATCATTTAAACATTTTATATTGCTTTTATAAGAATCCTTTCTCTCTTTTTAATAATAAAAAGTTATTATTTTTCAGTTTTTGGTAACCTAAACCTTTTGTTTTAACCTCTACCGCTTACCTTTGTACCATTTCAGGTTATTCACTGAACTTTAACTGTTTAAATTTCAGTAAAAACTGGAAAATGGGGGTGTTCTAAAACTTTTGACCAGTAGTGTATGTACTGACCATTCTTCCACCACATAATGCTTTCATACCTGCTATGGTGCTGTAACTATGTTGGTATTTTTTCGAACAATGTACTCACCACTGGGCAGACTGCTGAGGATTAAATATAGCAATTTTGGCATGGGGAAAAATATAATCTATTTTAGAAAAATGCTTATGATAAGGAGATAAAAAGTGAAATCTTACATCCAAGGATTCCTAAGATGCCATGTGTCTACAATATTTTGATAATATTTAGAGGAAGAGGCATCATTTTGACATAATTCTTTAATCTAACCATATTTGGGTCAAAAATGAAATGAAACATTTTGGTGTGATTTCCACCAAATGAAAATCATATTGTGTGTGTGTGTGTGTGTGTGTGTGTATTTTCAGTTCTTTTTTTATATTTCAATACCTTTTTCAAGTATTTTTATGGTGTTGCACATTTTTGCAAAAGGTACCTAGCCTCACAATTCATTATAAGAAATTGTTAAATCACAGAACAAAATTAACAGTTGGGATTTAATCAACACAACGGGTGATACATACACTTGTAAGGGAACATTTTGTGGCCAGAGGTAAAAAAATCAAATGGTAATTGTCCTCCTCTGTGGACAGAAGTGCGTGGGCAAACATTTACAGAAGGGCCTTAGAATGCAGTTACACTCCTCTGCTGATACTGCAAAGGCCTGAATACATTTACAGTGCAGAAGGAGATTATCCAGGATTCAAGCAGACCTGCAACTCGGCGTTCGGTGTGCATGTCTGACATCAAAGCGGTACACCTGGCAAGGATGCATTATCTTTCTTTAATGCAGAAAGGCTGTACTGACCACAGCATGCCTGAAGGTAGATTAGATTAAAATGAATAATTTAGAGCATAGGAAGAGAGAGATGCATAGGCAATACTTAACTGTTCTAATATTGTATGTCATTTAAGTATTAGTGAAGGTGGTGTTCTTTAAGGACACAATTTCATTTCCCTTTTCAACAAGACAATGTCTTGTGTCAAAAGCTAAAATCAGCATGTCAATCAAACCTCTAAAAAGCACACACTCTGATATTAAAACAGTCATGGGATTCATTTAAGTGCAGTGGTAACACATTTGAGAGCCCCTACCCACCATTTTGATCTTCTCCACCAGTTTGGAATGCCCTGTGCATCCCATCTCAATGAGGGTGCACACTTGCACATGTGCCCTCTGAAGTGAGTACAGTCAGCTGCTGTTTGCTGGCTGTTTGCTGTTTGCACTGGACGACTGCACAACTGTCTCAGTCAGACTACAGGTGTATGATCTACCAGAGGAGACGCTATTGTTTGATGAGGTGAAGACTACCCTGGCAACCAAAACCATCCCTCCCTGGGTGAAGCTATATCCAATTGTGCATCATTCCACAGAAATAGCAACCATAGTTGGCATTGGCACAGTCAGGACCTTATCTGGATTATAGGCCACAACACTGCATTAAGAACAATTGCCATGGGGTCCTCAATCTATTTGCCACTTTGTTCTTGGCATTTGCTGCACTTGTTATTATTATTATGATTATGATGTTCATAGTAGATGCCCTTATTCAGAACAGATTTTATTTATTGCTTGCATGCTATTCATTTATAAGGCTGGATGTTCCGAGAAGTTCACTTCATGTTAGGTGCCTTGCTTAAGTTACAGTTCAGCCACAATCAGGATTCAAATCTGCAACCTGGTTATAAATTCTTCTCTTAACTACAATGCCACCTTTTCATTATGTGAACTAGTTGCAATGGCTTGATGGCACAGGCCGGTAGGCCTGCCAGCAAGGAATTGCAGTAGTCCAGACACGAGATCGCCAGTGCCTGGACCAGGAGTTGTGTGGCCTCTTGGATGAGGAACGGTCGGATCCTCCGGATGTTGTGGAGGGAGAATTGGCAGGTCTACTGTAGGTGATCGCTGCGATGTGGCCTGACAAGCACAGCTGGTCATCCAGGGTCACTCCAAGACTCCTAGCAGTTAGGTCAGTTTTGGTCAGACTTGAACCATGTCAGTGCAGATCCAGAGATTCTCATCTCAACGAGAGATCAGAGCAGGATCTTGTGGTCCATGGTATCAAATGCAGCTGACAGGTCGAGGAGGAAGAGGGCGGAGCTAAGGGATTGGGACCGTTTGAAGAGCCTTAGTGAATGCAAGGAGAGCAGTCTCTGTGGAGTGGCCTGCCTTGAACCCAGATTGGTTAGGATCAAGCAGGTCATTCTGTAGGAGATGAGCAGACAGTTGGTTATAAACAGCACACTAGTGTTTTGGAGAGGAATGGGAGGAGAGAAACAGGTCTAACTATCAGGTCAATTCTATCCCACTCTTTCTTGCCAAAAAGTTCAAGCTCCATCAAATTACGAGGAGATCTTTAATCTATCCATATTTGGGTCAAAAACTAAATTAAACATTTTGGTGTGATTTTCACCAAATGAAAATCACATTGTGTATGTGTGTGTGTGTATTTTCAGCTATTTTTTATATTTCAATACCTTTTTCAAGTATTTTTATGGTGTTACACATTTCACTGTCTGAGGAGGTATGGATGACCTGGATGGATACTTCATTTTTATGGTCATGAATGTCATTATTCCCATGTGAACACATTCATTTACACTGGCTTTTAGATGAAATATGGGCACGTACAGAATCATAATTCATGTCATAATGTAAACTGCCGCTAATATTCCAGACAGTACTACCACAATATTTAGATTTATAATGATAGTATTTCCCCAAAAGTGTAGGAAAATTGCAACGTGCCATTGTTTTGAAAGATTTTTCACAACTCTGTTCTTTACAAAACTATTATTAAAATGTCAAAGCCTGACCCCTAATGTATCCTGACTTCAGATATTTAAGGGTCACCAATAAGATTAGGGAAGAAAACTATGTAAATTGAACCTATAAATCTTTATTTGGTTGGGGGACATTGGCTATAGGGAATATAGCGATTGTTATACATATGTTCATCTATCTCTGTTAATGTGATTCATGTGTGTTCTAATGGTAAAAGAGCTGATTGGGTGACTTCAGCTTGAT
Source organism: Aldrovandia affinis (assembly GCA_029706075.1). Classification (NCBI taxonomy): domain Eukaryota; kingdom Metazoa; phylum Chordata; class Actinopteri; order Notacanthiformes; family Halosauridae; genus Aldrovandia; species Aldrovandia affinis. The sequence continues at coordinate 1,422,603 of JAINUG010000233.1, forward strand.
TTATAAGTTATACTATTTGTGGGTGTGAGCATGAGTGTATGTGTGTAAATGTACATGGTTGTACTGAATACGTTACTGTCTGATATGGTGATGGGGATTGTCTAATGACTTAAAGAGCATTGATACTACTTATAAGCCCTGTATTATACAGGTAGTGGCCAAAAAGATTGAAACACCAATATTATACAACTATGGTACCCTGCTCTCTATGCATCATTCTTGATTAAACTGCCTGCTTTTTTGCCCAACACCTGTTATTCATAATAAATAAGTATTCATTATACTTTTTGTCCCTCATGTATCTAAGTGTTTCCACCTTTTTGGCCACTACCTGTACACCATAAACATTGTCATAAGAATATATCAATATTACAACAATATTACAATTTTATTTTTCATAGGACATAATAATGTGTTATAATATTTACCATTAAGGGTTTTCATAAAGACATTAATAATGTTTTAGGACCCAATTCAAATAATGCAACCAAACAGGAGCTGGCAAATTCAGTTTTTCAAGTATGTGGGGTTGGGCTATTGTATTATTTTTATTATGTACACTCTTCTAAACAATGCAATTAATAAACAACAGACTTATTTTTATACCTATTTCTACATAAATCTTCTCGTAATGGAGTTGACAATGTCCCTTTTGACAGGATTTTGACATTGAATTGTCAAACATGTGCCATGTGCATTCTGTACTCCCTGAAGATTTATTGTTTATGAATAGGTATAGTGTTATCCTTACAAATGAAAACTGTAGATCACATAATCTGTTACCATACCATACTACCATCTCTGAACAGTGCAGTGTGCAAATGGGGGTTTTGATTATGAAGGCACATTGTCATTTATGAATGTGACTCTTATCCTTAGGCATTAATTATTTAAACAGAACACCATCTTTTTTGCTTGAATTGCTTTTAAAGATGCCTGAAAAATAAAAAAGGGAACGCTTTCAATTTTAAGGTGTGGAAAATATTTTTCTTATTATTTCTATGTTTATTTCAAAGCTCAAGTAGGTAAAAAAAAAAAACTTTAATATTCATTCAGTTTTGGCACATCTTGGAGTTGGAGGCTGGTGGGAGTTAACTCAGTGACTCGCCTCCTCACCTTTAAAGCACAATGATGGCTTACAGGAAGCGACAGCAGTAAACAGGTCGACTGTGCAATTTGGCTCAATGCAGTGCCGCGAGGTAATGCAATATGAAATCGTTTACGACACGGCGCTGATGCTTTGCTGTCCTGCGCCACCACCCTCCGCCTCCAGCCCCCAAGGAGGAAAGAGCAGCCTGTCTCATGCAGCACTGACATTGCCATCTGCTAGTAATTGAAAAGGACAGCCATTCAAAATGGTATCTGCCAAACCACATACAATTAAATTTCATACTGTGGCATATCACTGTTCCATCGTTACTTATCACAAACCTAGTTATGGTCATAACTATGGCTGTCACAATGAAGGGGGTCATTCAATAGCACAAAAGTTGTAAACCAATATTTAGGGGGCACTTTTTCTTTCGGAATAGTGCTCCTAAGACAAGATGACCTTTTTAAGTTCCTCAAGATGTATCCAAGTTCTGCTTTTGAAGGTTTGCCAACCAGAACTTTGTCTACCTATAAGGAATCAAACTACAGCTTGCTTTCAAAGGGATTTCTTCCCTTGTAGTTCATATACCAATTATAATTACGTTCTGTGGCTGCTTAATAAAAGTTCAACTCAGTGAATGACTGCATTCTAAAAGAAAAAAGTCCAAAGACACTTATACTTACAGTACAAAAAACGTTATTATATCTTCAACTTCTGTGGTAAGAGGAGCTAGAACTGATGTGAGTACAAACAGGGTTGATCCTTGCAGAATATAATTTTAGAGCCTACTGCCACTTGCATTGTGGATTAGTACGATGGGTGTTTGATAAAAATATTTTCAGTCAAATTAAATCATAAACTGAAAAGCCAACAGATTATATATTGTATTATTAGACAGCCCCCCCCCCTAATTAAAATATGGGGTAAAATACCCTCACTGGACTAAAGCACATTATGTTTAGTCCAGTGAGAATGTGGGATTGACAACTTCAGTGATGCCTAAAAAGGTTATATTCTAAGCATCAAATTCAAGATGAAGACTGAGGAGTGTAGAAGTTTACATTATTACATGTATTCATTATAATGGGCTGTAAGGAAAAAAAGGACTTCCAACTCCCGAATGTACCGAAAAATAATTTATTTTAAACAATGGCAATAGCAGAAGATATGATACAAAGTATGAAACCCAGCAACATTAGTGTCAACATCTTATATGTGGTTTCCATGCACAGATAAACATAGTGGCCATTTCCTGTAGGAGGAATCTTTTCCTCATAGATAATTTAATCAGGTTAACACAGGTGTGCTAATCCAATCTTCTCAGACATCAGGAGTCAGTTAACATTGGCCGTGTCCGAAACCACTCCCTATTCCCTATTTAGTACACTACTTTGTGTGGACGCCATTTTGTAGAGTGCGACAAATTCTAAAATGTGAATTTCGTACACTAAATAGGAACGAGAAAATACCCACAATTCACCGTGATTTGTAGTGTACATCGACTGTACCCTACTTTACCTAAATTGATCCCGTCTACCACAATGCAATGCGGTCGTGTCATACCGAAGGAGAGAAGGGAAAGAATGGCGACAGAAAGAAATACAGCGATGTTGTGTGACAGAAATGACCGGAATGTCTACCGCCGCAAATTTTGTGTATAAATGTAAGTAACGTTAAGCTAGCTACCTTTTCTGTATTTAACACGTTAATAGCCTGGCTTTTGTACAAGGTAACTTACGTACAAAAGCCAGGCTATTAACGTGTTAAAACAGAAAAGGTAGCTAGCTTAACGTTTACTTACATTTATTTACATTTACACAACATTTGCCCGTCTTTGAAACTCAAAACTTTAGCACATTTAAACCTGCCGCCATGAGTGCTCGGTTTGTTTATGATACTGAGCACATCCGCTTGCGTCACCTGAATATCCGGCACACTTTTTTTTTTTTACGCAAATGACGTTCAGTTGTAGTCTCCGAAAACACTACTTTCGTTCTCTAAATAGTACACTATATAGTATATACTATATAGGGAATAGGGAATAGGGAACGAGTGGCGGTTTCGGACACGGCCATTGTTTCACTGGCACAAAAGATTCTCAGTCTCTCACTCCTGGTTTCCCATTCAACTATCAACTCATATTGTAATTAAGCTAACGCCCTGGAACCCTCCGGAACAGGCAGATCGAGCTGGCTCGCTACTGAGTGTTCACCAAATACAACTGAATTACAACTGTTAGATATGACAGTATACCTTTCACCTGCTTCGTTTATTAGTTGGCCAGTTTTGGGTTACTTATTTTGTAAAATACATGGATTTAATTGACAGTAGAAAGAAGCTGTATTATCTATTGCGATTTTTCATTAATATAACTGTGACTGAGGGCTCTGTCACCGGCCGCGGGGGCAGCATGTAAATTTACATTGGCATTTTTAACATTTTTGGCATTTAGCAGACGCTCTTATCCAGAGCGACTACAAGATGTGCATACATACATGGTAAGATCAATCATTGGTCATGGAAGAGATCAGTGTAGTAATACAGCAATAGACATCATTGTCGGTAGCTGCATACTGTACCTGTAACACAGGGAAAGAAAAGGGTTAGTAGAATAGTTTTTTAATACAGTATTAAACATAAATCTGACTTAACAGCAATACCTCTCATTTTCCTGATCGCTAGTTGGCTAGCTCTTCTCCAGGGTGCGCACTGAGGGCTAGCTTTTCCTGCCATACGGGCTGCGGAGAGAGTGTTCCGGAAAGAGCCCAAGATGCCAGCCTACCAACACGGGGAGGATATTAAAAAGTACCTCCTCCGTTTTGATTGCATGCCAAGGACTTAGCAGTGGGCAGAGGAGGAGTGGACATGCCGTCTTGTGCCTCTGCTAACAGGTAAAGCCTTATAGGCCTACACCGCAATAGACGTCCACAACTACAATGACCTGAGGGAGGCGCTGCTGTTAAGTTTGTAATTTCTCCAGAAACGTACCGCCAGCGCTTCAGAGAGTCAACCAGCTAACCAGGAGAGACCCCCACTGAGAACTATTACTGCCTGAAAGGACTTTACCAACGCTGGATTCGACTGGAGCAGCGTCCCAAGGAGGAGATCGGTGAGGCCATCATTCTGGAGCAACTGCTTCAGGTCCTACCCTATGACACCAGGACCTGGGTCAAGGAACATGAACTGGAAAATGGGCTGACAGTAGCGTAACTGACCCTGCAGGACATTAATGCCCATTGTGGGGGCCCTCAATGACCCCACGATCAGCTCCCAGAAGTACCAGGGACAGCAAATACAGTCGGGAGACTGGAGCTAACACTGTTTAGGCTGGGAGAAGGAAGAGGGAAGTTAAGGACAGTAATGTGACAGCTAGCAAGGGATTGGTTTGTTTCTACTGCCAACAGCCAGGCCACAAGGCCTCCGTTTGTCTGGTGTGTAAGCCTAAGTTGACGGTTCTGTTAAGGGAGGGAGACAGCTCTGGGTGGGAAATAGCTGGTGATTAATCTGTTTGTTACCAAGTAATTCTGAATGGACAGCCAGTAAATGCTCTTCTGGACACAGGTAGTTCCATGTCTCTCATAAAAAGGTGTTATGTTCCAGACAGCAGCATCAACTATAGTTGTCATACGCTCATTCAATGTGTACATGGGGATCACAAGTCATATCCTGTAGCAGAGGCTACTGTGGCGATTAATGAGCTGTTGAATGTTGGGGTGGTTGAAAGTTTGCCTGCTGACATGATTTACCTGTGCTCCATGAGATGTTTCAAGAGTCCAACTGTGCTGTAAATGTAAAGGTACATATGTCATGTCCATTGATGGTCTTGTTGAATGGTTCAATCAAACCCTCAAGAACATGCTGAGGAAGTTTGTGGCAGACACTGGTAAGGACTGTGACAAATGGCTACCATTCCTGCTTTTTGCTTACAATGAGGTACCGCAGGCATCCACTGGATTTTATCCTTTTAAACTGGTGTTCTGTCCAGGGCCCTCTCGGCCTGCTGAAGAAGAGCTGGGAGGGACCTACCACAATGACCTCAGAAAAGGGCATCGTGCAGTATGTGTTGCAGATGAGGGACCTCCTGGAGAAATATAAAGAGATGTTTTTGGGACACTTATTATATATAATATATATTTTTATTTAGCACTTTTTGAGTTTTGTTTTGTCAGAGCATTGTCAATAAACATCATTTCATACAGGCTACTGTGACAGTGCTGTTCATTTTGTCTGTATGCATTTTTTGTTCAATGCTTGTATATCATTCTTTAATGTAGAAAACCCCCAGCAAAACCCATTAGCAAACCCATTAGTTGCTGTTAAAAGTTAATTACTTGCAGAAAACAGTGAAGATGATACCAAGACATGCTCCCTTTTATCTCACTGTATTTAATGTAATGAAAACTTGATAAATCCCTTGTAGCTCATGCTGGCACAAAATAAGAGTAATGCGAGGTGGTCTAGCGGTTACAACATTCGACGCAAGCCACTGCGACCGGGGTTCGATTCCACCAGCCGCGCCAGAGTCAGCTCTGGCCAGGAGTGCCACTAGGAGGCGGCAATTGGCTGTCCGCCCCAGGGAGGGGGGAAGGAAGCTGACATGAGTTTGCTGTATACAGGAGTGGCTCTGGAGTACTGGAGTTACAGTCGGCAGCTTGGCGAGTGCTGTCTCGGAGGAGACAATACTTCACCTTTGTCACTACTGGTCTACAGGGCTATGGCAGCAACAAAAAAAAAAATGCTGTTTATTCCTTGAATGCCAGTCAGGACTGAAACCTCACTCCCAGACATCACTTAAACCACGCCAAATGTATAAATAGAATATGACATGTTATTATATTTTAAAATACTTTTTCTAAAATAATGTCCTGACTGGCAGATTTTAGTAATGGCTACATATTAGTTCATTGCTCACCAGGCCATGATTGCAATGTTTTAATATTTTTAAAAATGTAGGAAAGTAATTGCAAGTTTCTGTTTATGTACTCCCAAGCAAAACAACATTATAATAGGCATGTTGAGTAAATCATTTAATGTTCAGTCCCAAAGCCCAAAGGCTGTTCCAGCATGTTGATCTCTCTTAATTTGGGAATACGTACTGGCACTAAGCAGACTGGTACAAGACATCAGTCTGAGGCCTTAGTCGTGCTCAGCATGTTGCCTCTGCCCATGCTGGCATAATGGACTCTGCAGAAGGTATTGTGATGGGTTCTTTGGTTCTCTGTGTGTGATTGGTAATTGTCGGGTAGGGTTTCACAACAGGGCAGCATAGAGATTATGGAGCTAAGTGGTTTCAGTTTGGATTAACAGGAACACTGTTGTATACTTGAGCTGTGTCAATGGATTATATGTCAACTGTATGCAGCACAAGGTCTCCTGTATAAGGACCGATCCACTGTGGGCCAGAACAGCAGTAATTTTCAGGCCATAGAAATGCAAATGCAGATAAAGACTTTATATCTTTTATGCAGTGCAATCTGCCTTGGAATCCTCTTGTGGTACAAAGCAAGGAAAGACAAGATTTTGCCTGCAGAAAAGCCTACCAGCAAAGGGTGGCAGTATGTTATGGTATGATGCATGTTTCTGTACTAAATTTGTACTAACACATCCTACTTGTGCCACCATACCATATCTGTAAAAATGATCTCAAAAGGAAATGTTGATCCTCTTTTTGTACCACCGGGTCATACATGTAAGCAGAAAAACGTGGGCATTCAAAGTGCTCACATTTTAGAATTTTAAATATAGATTTAAATTGCAGACTATAAGCATTTTTGCTAGTAGTTTCTGGTCCAAATCCAGAATTCGGTCAACCAGGCTTGTCAGATAATCCCAACCTCTACTCACCCCACCCCGATCCCTTAACACAAAAAAGTTTAATAGAAGGTGAAGAATTTGTTAAACTCATTGACAATAGTAAACATAGGCTGTCAACAAATATTTTATGTTGCCCTGCATAATGTAGAGTAATTCTGTGTAGCATGAGGCTAACAGTATGATCATAAAACTAACGTTAAAGAGGTGGTATGAAATGTGTTTGGAAAAAGCACAAAAAAACCCAGAACTTTCATGCCAAAACGTACTTAAAAATTATTACCGGACCATACTTTGAACCAAGATAATTCTGTACTATACTGTAATTTTGCAATGCACCATACTGTACTGTATTCTTTCTACCAGCACACTTGGCAAGCGTGAGGTCCACCAATGCAATTTTACTTATTGGAACCAGTTTTGGTGTCTTACCTTATGCCACAACTTGACATCTTTTGAGACTTTTGAGAAACGTAAACTGCAGCTACACTCATAGCTCATGCATTGAGACTCATAAAGGGCTCTAGTTTGGTGAGGATGGTAGGGAAAATGCACCTAGACAGTAATTTTATTTCTAGTTTCAGTCCTCACAAACGGAATATTACTCACTTCTGCCCAGTTTGGTAGGTTTGTGGTCTGCAATAAAGGCGTTTGCATCAACATGGGTTGGGTGGTGCAATAGGGGGTGTGTCAAGAAAAACATTTGGCGATCTGCAAGTTTTTTGTTCGATAATTAGTTTCCACCCAGACCACCTCTTAACTTAAATGCAGGCATTATGTGCTAGTTTTGTGATGTTATTAACGGGCACCTATGAACAGATAGGACAGATACATAGGGTGACCCATTCCTTCCACTGTGTGTCACACTCCCACATTTTTATAAAATAATAAATGAAGATGAAGACCGTTCAACAATATCATCACCCCTATGCCAATAAAGGTTGTTTCAGATTTCTCTTGCAACAACCTGTTCATTATTTTGATTATTACCACATTTTAAATAAAGTTAACTTTTTTCGTACAATATAAAATACTGGTATGTGTCCCACAAATTCATCCTGCTTGTCCTGTATTTGGACTGCTTGAATCTGGTCACTATACCGTTAAATCCCCCATTACACAAGATGTTTTGTGGTTGTTCTGTATTTCACCTCACTCTGAAGCAAATCCTTCAATAAACGACTATTTGAAATGCAATCTGTATTTGGCTAAGCTGTTCAAAGTATTTGAGCTTTGTAATTGTAAGGAACTGTTTCTGTTGTGCTGTATCTACACCCATCAAATTGTATAAGATACATACATATATTTATTTTTAAAAATGCGTATGTGCACTGGTTTTTGTTATGTTTGTTATGTAAAAAAAACTTCACTACAATAAAATTGAGTACATTACTGGACAGTTTATCATGGGATAATGTTCTGAAAGATTTCAGAGGTTGGATATTAGTGCACGGGAGAGGGCTCTTTTGGCTGCAGAGCTCAGGTGATCACATTAAAATAGTCTGAATGCAGGACAGGACAAGTAGGATGAATTCACAGGACACATATCCATATTTTATAGCCGTAAAAAGTTCCAACTTTATAATAATCAAAATAACTAAGTGATTGAATTCTTATTTATTGACACAGGGTGATGATATTATTGAGCTGGGATAACTGATATTATTTAATGAAATAATATGTTTTTATTTGATTAAAATGCCGGACAATGTTTGTCGTTGCAGGACACAGGACAAGTCAAAATGCGAGACACGTGGTCACCCTGTGAGGAGCATCACAAGTGCCTCAGTGAAACTTAGTTAATATTGTTAATGAACACGTTTTAATATATGAGGCTTGGATGACGATACAAAAAGTTAACTAATGTGTGTCGCATTTCTTCCTTTTACTCCTCCCTAATAACTATATCAGTACTTTCTTCAGTGGGATACTGATACACATGCAGTTAAGTTTTGTTTAGTATTGCCATGATATGCTGTCAAATTATGTACTCCAGTTTATTGTAGTTAAAGCAAGTCTCATAACTTTGTCTTCATCAGACAAAATTGCCAGTTGCTATGGCAAAGGTTTTAAAGGAAAAAAAACCGAATGATCTGATTGGCCATAATGAACCAAACCCTCACCGTACCCACAGGTAATTTATTTGTTTTAAACCAATCTGTTTTACAATTATCTAAGCTGCAGGTGCACTACCGTTTCTTGTCACAAAACTTGACATCGAAACTAGAGCACGAGATGTCCAATGTGCCACTCACAAGATAAAGCATGACCCTTCTATCCAGATAGTAATGGAGAGCTAGGCTGAGGGCATTCAGGGTGACAGCCCCACTCCCTCACTTCCCTTCCGGCCCTCTTCTGTCCAGGGCTGAGAACTGGGGGCCTTGCAGGCATATCAGTTTTTAACATGCTTACCTCAGAGCAGGTTTAATGGACCTATGTAAATGCTCCCTAACTGCAGATATCTGGTCTTACCCTGGTCAGCCAAACTCACTCACCACAGCTCCGCAGTCCAATGGAGTAGCCTGGTGATTTTTTTACATTAGGTTAACTGCGTACGTGTTGTGAATTGTAGGACAGGGAGAGTGAAAGAGTGAGGGAGAGAGTCGAGGTGGCAGCTCCCACATTCTCTGAGATCCATCATGTTTTCAGCTTCACTGGAGCTTACTAAAATATAAAATGAATCCAGTGAGCAGTGGCTGGCATCTCTAAACAGGCCACAAAATGTGCAGAGTTAATAAGTCTGCTACTGTACATGTTGAAATTTTCATTATATTTATACATTTTCATATTTTCAGGATGTTGCATATAGCAGTGGTTCCCAGGCTTTTCTATACCAAGGTACACATTTTTGCTAAAAATAATTCTATGGCACATCAATTTTTGCCCAAGAAAATTGCTGTGGCACCAAACCCACATTTACATAAAACATAAAACAATGAATGCCTCCAACCGATATATTTATTCAGTCTTTAAAACTTTTTACAGTTGTGAGAAGAAAAACCCAAGGGGAAGCCCAAAGTTAGTTGGCTAACCCTCCAATCCTGCTTTGTGAAACAGTGCTCTGGATCTCTCCATGTTGCATGCGATTGGCTGTGTTACAAACGCCGCCCCTTTTGTGTGCACGCGGTCATAGCAGGATCAGAAAAAACAGGGTTGGCAGAGCGAGTTGATACCCACTGTCGTGAGACAGGTTAGCCGTAACTGCCTTTGTTAAGCTTTGTGTAGCCAGCTAACGCATAGATACCCTGACTATGTTGAACTTCCTTCATGAGACAGACCCCAGGAAGTCCATACAAGGCCCGGGGGTGGAGCCAGCCTGTCATCATGCATTTCCCCTCTATAACCACTCCTCTCACTTCTCCCGACCATCTACTACAATATATTTTGTAGTGCCCCTTGGGGTGAAGTGACACTCCATTACCTTTTCAGAGGGCATAGGCAGTTGAACAACCTGCAGGAGGCAGTATTCAGTATTAAATGACAAAAAACATCGCTCTCGATTATGTTCACACCGAGGAGAGAGGCGGACACTCTTAGTGCGCCCCCTCCTCTCTTTCCCCACACACAAGAAGAACCCTACTCAGTCACTAGACAAACGCACACAAAACTCCTCAAACAGCACGCACGCACGCACGCACGCACGCACGCACGCACATACGCTGCGCACGCCACGCACGCCATACGCCGCACGCACGCGACGCACGACGCACGCACCAACTCTCAATACAGACGCAGACGCAGACAAAGACTAACTGATTCCCCACTTGCCCCACCTGCTCTTAAATAGGCTCACTTTCTGCCTGGCTCAGGTGGGACTCGTGAGGCAATCACCCATCTATCAATCACTCACATTCTCATGCAGACACCCAATCATCCAATTGACTTCCATATCAATTGACTGATTGACACCAATTAAATAATTAAATAATAATTACACCAATTATGGCCTTTGGAGCAACCTTCCGGGCCACGGTTTACTCTCACACCCTGTGAGAGCCAAACCTGCCCCGGAAAGTCTACCTGCTCAAAGGCCTCCTAACTATGTAAAGACACAGGCAACTATGCCACTCCCACGTGGCCGAGACCGACGTCCTCCACAGTGGGGTAATCAAAAAACAAACACATACAGTCCACAATCCTTATCTTTGTCTTAGTCTGTAATTAGGGATGGGACGGTTACCGTAATAATGGTATACCGCGGTATAACAGGCCACGGTATAACTAACTACAAACATTTCGTTTCCACGGTATATGCTCTACGGTATTTTTTATTTTAAGAAGCAAAAATAAAATAATGCTATGCCGAAAATCTATGCACCCCGAAAACAGACCTAAGGTAATTGACCCTTCGCTAAACCACGCCCGCCTTAGTTATTGTTGCTAAGTCAGTCAAGCTTTCGGAGCCAGCATGGCGCCCACAAAATAGAAAAAGAGATTTCAGATAGAACCAGACAGAAGAGCCTACAGTATGCTTTAGAAGATTATATCCAGGATATCACAATTACAAAGTGAATCACCTGGCGATTGAGACAGAGGACAACGACATTAAACACTTTAGTGAATAAAGTGAATAAAGACCTACCCAGCTTTACAGGAACAGTGTTGCTCCTTAACATCTTAACGTTAGCAAGCTGGCTGGATCAGAATAACAAAGCTAACATTTAGTCTAACTTTACCAACGTTGAAACCCGAGGCTGTATATCCAGACCGTAGCCACGATAGCGTCGCTGGCTAAGCTTGCTAGCGCCACGGATAGCTAAAAACAGGGTTGGCAGAGCGAGTTGATACCCACTGTCGTGAGACAGGTTAGCCGTAACTGCCTTTGTTAAGCTTTGTGTAGCCAGCTAACGCATAGATACCCTGACTATGTTGAACTTCCTTCATGAGACAGACCCCAGGAAGTCCATACAAGGCCCGGGGGTGGAGCCAGCCTGTCATCATGCATTTCCCCTCTATAACCACTCCTCTCACTTCTCCCGACCATCTACTACAATATATTTTGTAGTGCCCTTGGGGTGAAGTGACACTCCATTACCTTTTCAGAGGGCATAGGCAGTTGAACAACCTGCAGGAGGCAGTATTCAGTATTAAATGACAAAAAAACATCGCTCTCGATTATGTTCACACCGAGGGAGAGAGGCGGACACTCTTAGTGCGCCCCCTCTCCCTCTTTCCCACACACACAAGAAGAACCCTACTCAGTCACTTTCGACAAACGCACACAAAACTCCTCAAACAGCACGCAAGATGATGACGCGACGCACGCGCACGACGCGACGCACGCACGCACGCACGCACGCACGCACGCACGCACGCACGCACGCACGCACGCACGCACCAACTCTCAATACAGACGCAGACGCAGACAAAGACTAACTGATTCCCCACTTGCCCCACCTGCTCTTAAATAGGCTCACTTTCTGCCTGGCTCAGGTGGGACTCGTGAGGCAATCACCCATCTATCAATCACTCACATTCTCATGCAGACACCCAATCATCCAATTGACTTCCATATCAATTGACTGATTGACACCAATTAAATAATTAAATAATAATTACACCAATTATGGCCTTTGGAGCAACCTTCCGGGCCACGGTTTACTCTCACCCTGTGAGAGTGCCAAACCTGCCCCCGGAAAGTCTACCTGCTCCAAAGGCCTCCACAACATGTAAAGACACAGGCAACTATGCCACTCCCACGTGGCCGAGACCGACGTCCTCCACAGTGGGGTAATCAAAAAACAAACACATACAGTCCACAATCCTTATCTTTGTCTTAGTCTGTAATTAGGGATGGGGACGGTTAGAATAATAATGGTATACCGCGGTATAACAGGCCACGGTATAACTAACTACAAACATTTCGTTTCCACGGTATATGCTCTACGGTATTTTTTATTTTAAGAAGCAAAAAAATAAAAATAATGCTATGCCGAAAATCTATGCACCCCGAAAACGAACCTAAGGTAATTGACCCTTCGCTAAACCACGCCCGCCTTAGTTATTGTTGCTAAGTCAGTCAAGCTTTCGGAGCCAGCATGGCGCTCCCACAAAATAGAAAAAGAGATTTCAGATAGAACCAGACAGAAGAGCCTACAGTATGCTTTCGAAGATTATATCCAGGATATCACAATTACAAAGTGAATCACCTGGCGATTGAGACAGAGGACAACGACATTAAACACTTTAGTGAATAAAGTGAATAAAGACCTACCCAGCTTTACAGGAACAGTGTTGCTCCTTAACATCTTAACGTTAGCAAGCTGGCTGGATCAGAATAACAAAGCTAACATTTAGTCTAACTTTACCAACGTTGAAACCCGGAGCTGTATATCCAGACCGTAGCCACGATAGCGTCGCTGGCTAAGCTTGCTAGCGCCACGGATAGCTAAAAACAGGGTTGGCAGAGCGAGTTGATACCACTGTCGTGAGACAGGTTAGCGTAACTGCCTTTGTTAAGCTTTGTGTAGCCAGCTAACGCATAGATACCCTGACTATGTTGAACTTCCTTCATGAGACAGACCCCAGGAAGTCCATACAAGGCCCGGGGGTGGAGCCAGCCTGTCATCATGCATTTCCCCTCTATAACCACTCCTCTCACTTCTCCCGACCATCTACTACAATATATTTTGTAGTGCCCCTTGGGGTGAAGTGACACTCCATTACCTTTTCAGAGGGCATAGGCAGTTGAACAACCTGCAGGAGGCAGTATTCAGTATTAAATGACAAAAAAACATCGCTCTCGATTATGTTCACACCGAGGGAGAGAGGCGGACACTCTTAGTGCGCCCCCTCTCCCTCTTTCCCACACACACAAGAAGAACCCTACTCAGTCACTTTCGACAAACGCACACAAAACTCCTCAAACAGCACGCACGCACGCACGCACGCACGCACGCACGCACGCACGCACGCACGCACGCACGCACGCACGCACGCACGCACGCACGCACGCACGCACGCACGCACGCACCAACTCTCAATACAGACGCAGACGCAGACAAAGACTAACTGATTCCCCACTTGCCCCACCTGCTCTTAAATAGGCTCACTTTCTGCCTGGCTCAGGTGGGACTCGTGAGGCAATCACCCATCTATCAATCACTCACATTCTCATGCAGACACCCAATCATCCAATTGACTTCCATATCAATTGACTGATTGACACCAATTAAATAATTAAATAATAATTACACCAATTATGGCCTTTGGAGCAACCTTCCGGGCCACGGTTTACTCTCACACCCTGTGAGAGTGCCAAACCTGCCCCCGGAAAGTCTACCTGCTCCAAAGGCCTCCACAACATGTAAAGACACAGGCAACTATGCCACTCCCACGTGGCCGAGACCGACGTCCTCCACAGTGGGGTAATCAAAAAACAAACACATACAGTCCACAATCCTTATCTTTGTCTTAGTCTGTAATTAGGGATGGGACGGTTACCGTAATAATGGTATACCGCGGTATAACAGGCCACGGTATAACTAACTACAAACATTTCGTTTCCACGGTATATGCTCTACGGTATTTTTTATTTTAAGAAAAAAATAAAAATAATGCTATGCCGAAATCTATGCACCTAAAACGAACCTAAGGTAATTGACCCTTCATAAACCACGCCCGCCTTAGTTATTGTTGCTAATCAGTCAAGCTTTCGGGCCAGCATGGCGCTCCCACAAAATAGAAAAAGAGATTTCAGATAGAACCAGACAGAAGAGCCTACAGTATGCTTTGAAGATTATATCCAGGATATCACAATTACAAAGTGAATCACCTGGCGATTGAGACAGAGGACAACGACATTAAACACTTTAGTGAATAAAGTGAATAAAGACCTACCCAGCTTTACAGGAACAGTGTTGCTCCTTAACATCTTAACGTTAGCAAGCTGGCTGGATCAGAATAACAAAGCTAACATTTAGTCTAACTTTACCAACGTTGAAACCCGGGCTGCATATCAGACCGCAGCCACGATAGCGCCGCTGGCTAAGCTTGCTAGCGCCCACGGATAGCTACGAACCCGATAATTTAGGGTTAAGCAGCTAACATCTGATAACAACAGCATAACATTTTACGGTTGATAAGAGTAATTACTTATCGTGGAGCAGACAAAGCTGTGCTTATTTTTGAAGTGTTTTATTTTTCAGAAAATAATAGTTTTACAGTATAAAGTTTACAAAAATATTGAACAAATATTCTGTTAAAATAAAAGAAAATCGTAAAAAAATCTGTTTGTTTTTTTACCCAGATTTTAGAGGTGCGTCATTGCGCAATACCGTGGTAATGGTATACCGCGGTATTTTTAAGGTTATCATTAAGTCAAAATCTCATACCGTCCCATCCCTATCTGTAATCCAGGGTCAAGTCGATACACAAAACGGGGTCCTCAAAACAATCCAAATTCAATCCAATTCTAACAACACTCTCTCACTCCCCACTCACCAGTCCCCAATACTCCAATCTACTCCCTTCCCACACAAAAAGTCTGCAAATTGACGTCAGCTGCCATCAGTCCTCATTGCTTCAATGTGTTTCAGCTGAGGGACTGCAGGCTGCTGGGAACTGTAGTCCTTTTTTCCTCCAGTGGCTCCCAAGAATTAAAGAGGCAGGCAGCAATTTCCTCATACTGCCCCTTGGGATGCCACAATATATATATATAGTTTATCTTTTATTTTATACAATCTCTTTGTCAAGGGTGTGAATAAAAATGGAGCATACTGTATATATACATATGCCTTTTCACTTCTGCATATGATATTTTGCTTGCCTCTGCCTCTCTTTTTTCGGCACACATTCTTCCAATTCCTTTTCATGATAAATTCCCAAATGATGGAGCAGATTTGACGTATTCCCGCCTGGGACCGCTTTGTTAGCATACTTGCAGAAAACGCCTCCTTTCTGGTCTTTGTCAGCTTGTTTGTAACCAAAGTAACCCCACACAACTGTAGAGCAACCTTTCTTAGGGACTGAACTCAGTTTCGTCTTCAATCTTGTTGATACATTTTGTCTGGACCTTCCCTAGTTAGTGGGTTTACTGACTGAACAAATTCACTCCATGCTTCGCTAGTTCCAAGTTTTGCACTTTGATGACGCCCCCTCTGGCTTCACTACAGTGAAGTTGCACTTCATATCAAGACTGGCTGTGTTGCTGTGTTGCAGATGGAAAAAGGCCAAAAATAATGCAGTAATTATTCTCCATGCAACAATGTTATAGCCTAACTGCAATCATCGACATTTGTAAATCTGCCGCGGTTGATCAGTTTAAATTATGATAACGGTGTAAACTTCGGTAATCGCCCAGTTCTAATGCAGACTGTTCTCGTTGCTTTTAGACGTGCTGTTTTTGTTGACACTGTCAAGCGAAGAATATTTCGGCTGTGTGGGCGCATTACAAGGTGTCGGAGAAAGACAACCGATTTGCTATTTGTAACACAAACGCAACTCAAGCAAGGATTTTAATACATCAAATCTGATCAGCCATTTACAAGTAAGACATGTAGCACAGTACGAGTATGTGAAAGAATGTTACAATAAAAGCTGTTCCATACATTTGCATGATTGAATTTGTTCTCATTGAAAAGTATTATGAAGGGCAGAATTATAATTTTTTTGCCAGGGCACAAATGGGACAATAAATAACAAATGATCAGTATCGGTATAGGTCGATTGTGTTCTTGGAATTATCAGTATCGGTCCAGAATTTTCATCCCTAGTATTTCATATTTGTAACACAATAAAAAGTTTCTTCTGACCTATTAAAGCAACATTTCTGGAATACTTATTTTGCTAAATGGATAGAAGAAAAAGGTAAATTAAAGCAATAGTGCAAGTAGCAAAGTGGAACTTTAATGTGATGCACGGCCTTGTCGACTGGGAGCAAGACCAGATTAAGACTGCTCGCAGGTCTTCCATTATTAACAGACACTCCCTTTTATAAGTTAAAGTGGTCAGCTTTTACTCATATTGGGGAAACAGTTGCTATACAGTACAATGGTCTGCACACAGAATTTCCTGCCCATGACAATCCGAATGCCAAGCACTGTAGCACTAGTAGCTGTTACTGCACTGTCTATTAACAAAATTGTTTTCTTCTCATGCTGTTCCATTGTTTCTAATGGAGGATGTCACTTATTTTTGTTTAGAATTTCACTTTTAAAGATTTTGTTTCAGATTTTCCCCATTTCTCAATGCTGTTTTGCATATAAAAGAGTAAGTATGAAGGTTGAACTGCAAGTATTCTGCTAAAAGTATTTAATAGCTAGCTATGCTAGCTATGTGTTTAGCAGGCTTATCTATAAATGCCGCAAAATGACTGTGTCAGGTTACCATGGACGATTAGTCAAGTACTTATTACTTATATTTTTTTGTCACATTGTTCAGGCACATTGTTATGAAGCTAAAGGAAAAATAAGAATGATTACATGGTGGGCATTTTGCTAGCTTTTAAATGCATCTCTATTGATTATTTTGATATTTTGATTTATTTGTTATTTATTTATATTTTCTTACTGTAGTGACTGAAATTCTATGTTTCAGCACACTGGCTATACATATGCATATTTAGCCTAATCTTTGCTGAGGTATTAATTACATCCATAGTTGTTCCAGAAATTCTAGGTTGAAAAAAACTGTTGTACCTCCCATTTTTAAATAGGGGAGTTCCCTTTTGCACTTAAGTCATAAATTCTGTATGGGGTATCTGAAAAGGTGTACTTCCTGTTAAATGTTTTACAATGCAGAATGCATAAGTTTCCCATTGTATAATGTATTTTAAGTGTTTAAATTAATACATCAGTTGGATACAAGCCCCCAGTAAGAAAGGAGGAGGCACAGCTCCAATTTCATTGGAAAGTTGACATTTGGTATCCAAACAGTTGCAATGAGAAAGTTAGTGATTAGCTGCAAAGCCACACAAAACAGTCTCTGCAGAGTAAATTAACTTGAACTACACAACTCCTGCAGAATAACCACAAAATAAAGGAAACATTTGAGTAAATAAGGGATACAACTTACATTGAAAGCATATCCACACATGCGATTCCTGAGTTAAGCAATTAACATCCCGTTATGCTTAGGGTAATTTATAAAAATGCTGGGCAGGCCCAGTTACCCATTATTTTGGCTACCATGTCTAGAAGAGATCTATTTGAAACAGGGGTGATTGTTGGGGCATGTTTGGCAGGAGCTACAGTGGCAAAAACTGCTCAACTTGCTCATGTTTCACGAAGAACAACTGTGATGTCCGTGCATTGGTTCAAGATGCAAGGCAAAACAACTCTGGAATCAAGTTTACTGTAAATGTCGATCTAGGGCATGAGGAGGCAGTTTAATCAAAAACAGTCCATAAAGGGATATTATGGCCAGGTTGCAGTGCATAAACGCAGGCAGTGGTCTCCTGAGCAGTGGAAAAAAGGCATGGCCAGATTTGTTATCCTTTACCCTGTTCTCAACAAGTGGACACCAAAAGAAACCTACAGACCCGAGGGCTTGTTTCCCATGGTGACGGGTTCTGGTGGCTCTGTTGTGGTGGAGGGCCACTCAGCCCCTTAAAAGGCAAGATAAATGGCAGTAATATCTTTGTTCTCATTGAGCCTTGACTGAACAGTTTTGTCCTAGATTCAGTTGTTTGTCTTGCTAATTACAATATCTTGTAATTAGATGTGACCAGACTGGTAAATGGTGAGGGATTATTTATGTTAAAAATTAATCTGTGGCCTCGCTTATATTTTGCTTGTCAGTCCCCAATCAATATGAAATGTTAACTTGCTGTTTAAAATGTACTTGCTGTTAATACCTTTATAAAAATTGTTGGGGTTTACAGGCCCCCCTCTGCCCCCTTATCATGGAGTAAGTCATGTCATGGGCTATGTTTGTCGAAAATTATTATTATAATTTATTCATTATTATGTTCCGAAATGCTGGCGATAACATCTCTGAAATTAAAATTGAACTGTTATACTTTGGTTGCCAATTCCATCATATTTCTCATTATGTATTTCAGCTGCATTGTTTTTGGTTTGTTTTACTCATTGTCAGTCATGTTATAATGATACAGGTTATGGTGCTGGGAAAGGCCTACTGGTACTCATCATAATGCTACACTACTACCATTTATGTTAAGTACAAAAAAACTTTTCACACTATATGGTTTGCACACCATTTATTGGACTAAACGGCAAGTTACGCCATGCAGTAATTCCTGCCTTAGCTGTATTTCTGTGGAAAGAGAGGCTGTACCAAGGGAGATTATTCTAAAGGGTTTTCTGGGGTGGTTATCAGGCTGTGCCATTGTAGGAGAGGGATTTAGTGGCCAGTTTTAGATGTGATGTTTTAATATTTAATTGAGCTCATTTCTGAAAGGTAGGAGCTGCAGCTACAAAGGAGCTGCATTAGGCTTCCCAGAGGGGTTCTTGCTTGTCTGTTTTCTTAAGTGTGGTAATACTGGGTGCAGGGTCAGAAGACATAGCCTGGTGACATATGCCACATTTATTTTCCGTTTTTGTCCAGTTTTTGTTTTATGCCATTTTTATCATGTTGCTCACTGTACATACTGGTAACTACACTGGCTCTCCACCTGCTTAATCCAAAAATATTTTTTGGGAAAACACTGTCTCCTCCACTACTTCCCATCATTCAGCCACCAGTAATTTCCTAACACCCCCTCTTGTGTTCTTAAGGCTGCATATATTGTAGCCTCTTATACAGCGTCAGAAGTAGTAGTCGATCATAAGATAGATTGGCTCTCCTCAGCCAAGGATGAACTCAAAGCTATTTGTTGCAACTTTGTTGCAGCTGATCACAAAGCCAACCTGCCCTATTAAATGATCCAACAAATCCACCTTGATTGACTTCTGATGAAACCCCTCACAAATGCATCTCAATTGGTATTTTCGCAAATTATCTGAGTGATTGCTATCCCATTGTGTTAGAAAGACAAAAATGGTAAGGACTCAGCCAAGGTATATTAGCAAGTGAAATGACAAAAACATTAATGAGCAGGTTTTTTTTACATGACCTTTACAGTAGTGACCTTACCAAAGTGTCATATGGGCCAGATCCAGAATTGGCCTTAGGGTATTTTTCTTTTGTGTTTATTCAAATTGCAGATAAACCTGCATCGTTTAAAGTATGCAAGTCAAAGCATGCATACTTTATACAAGATATACAGTATATAAGACACCCTACAACCCGGCCGGCTGAATGGCTAGCCTTTAGGCAATTAAAGAATAAATGCACTGCTTTCATTAACTGAAACTTGGAATAACCCAGCAAAATTTGGGAAATGTTGGTGTTTACTCAATACAATCCATTGGGGCCTCCACCAGCTTACCCCATACAATTCTGATTAGTACTGGTCAGATCACTGATAAAATGATTATTGAAAGAATTATCAATTTCTATTTTATCTTGGTAGGGAAACTTTTTGAGAGGGCTGAAATTACAAACCCAACTAGTCAATGTAATACTCTCAGTGACCCTGGCCCTCTCATTCAATCACAGCCTGAGACCTCTGAAGGCAAAAGCAGAGATCCTTCATTGTTTTCTTTTAATCATATTTGGAGATGTGCCTGCTGCATTATTAACTATTGAGACAAAAAATCTACTGATCCTGACTGGATGCAAGTCTGCTTAAGATCTTGGCATCCCTCATAACCAAACCTCTAGCCCATGTTTTTAACTTGTCAATCCAATCTGGAATTGTCGCCAAGGTATGGAAATCAGACTATATATACTCCCTCTGCAAAAAATTGGTGACCCTAGTGATTTGAAGAAATACCACCCTATCTCAAAGCTCTCCTTCCTAGCAGATTTAAATTTCTTCCAGAAACTGTATCTTAAACACTTATCAATCTGGCTTCAGACCTTAGGTATAGTACTATCACTGCAGCATTGTTGGTTTAAATTACATAGTAAACACCTTATATGGGAAACAACACTGTGCAGAATTATTTGTGTTTGTTACAGTAGATCATTCCATTATATAGCAATGTTTGTCTTCTATTGGGTTGAACTAAGATGCATGTGAGTGGTTCTGTAATTACCTCACTAACAGAACCCAATGTATAAATGTGGATGGAATGCAATCTGACTGTATGGAAATCTCTAAACACAAATAAATACGAGGCCATTCAGAGTGATCATTGATCATTTCATTCTATGGTGAAGCAGTTATATCCTGATGGGGGTGGTCTCTTCCAGGATGACAATGCCCCATCCACAGGGCGCGAGTGGTCACTGGATGGTTTGATGAGTATGAAAACAATGTAAACCATATGCTATGGCCATCTCAGTCACCAGATCTCAATTCAATTGAACACTTATGGGAGAGCGGAGAGCGGAGCCTGAGACAGCATTTTCCACCACCATCGACAAAACATGAGTAAACATTTATTTCTCGTGGAATGATGGTGTTGCATCCCTCCAATAGTTCCAGACAGTTGTAGAATCTATGTACTGAAGCTGTGCTGGCAGCTTGTGTTGGCCCAATGCCCTATTAAGATACAGGGGACAGTTTATGGTTTCCACAACAGACCCAGAAATGTATCTAAACCTACACTAGAGTAAGCAAACCCACATACATTATATACCTAGATGCAAACAACAGATACGACTAATCTTATATTGTGTGTATCAATGGCCTGGCTCTGGATAGTTGTGTTTCAAGAAGGGAGGGCCTATGTTTTCTTTCAGGAATTAATTAGCCATGGGCAAGCAGGTCCATGGACAAGCAATTCAATGCATATAATGTTATAGCTGCTAGCGCTGAATGTTGAAGAGCTAGTCCTGTCTGTCCTGGTTTATATCAGCCTTAATGAGAGCTGCCTGGAGCAGTAGATGCATGCACTGATTAATATAGATATGGAATCCCAAACAGGACAGTCCTGTCTCATCTTTGGCATTTCTCTGGAAAACATTAAGTCCCTGTGGTGAATATGTGTTATTTTCAACAACAGTATAAAGCACAGCTGGGTTCAATTCCATTCAATTCAATCAGTTCAGGACATGAATTGAAAAAAAATCCATTGATTAAAAAATCTTTATATAAACTTATTGTAATTCACTCAGTTAATTTCCTGAATTGGCTGAATTTAAATGGAATTGACCCCAACCCTGGTATACAATTTATCATTTTCATATTAATAAACGACACTACAGCATATTATTTAAATTTTTTAATACTATGAATATATACAGCTGGATATATTACTGAAGCAATTAATATTAGATAGTAACCCTATTTTTCCCTATTTTGTCCAACTCTCTCTAAGTCCCTGTAGTAATGACGGAAAGCATCCAACCCTAGTTCCAGCTGTCTTACACTTAGGGTTGCGGTTAGGGTTACCAGCTCGTCTTTTAAACTTACCACTTTAGCGACAAATGCGCATGCGCGAGATCTGGAAAAAAAGGGTTATTATCTAGCCATGACCCTGTGTAAAGCTAGGCATCACGTGGGTTTCCAGCAGACAGAGCAGTCATAGAAATGCATCTACAGAAACAGTCCACTGGAAGGCAGTTAGAAGGTTTTCTCTTCTCGCTATTAAAAGATGAATCAATGCGCGTATTGAGAGTTAGTGTGGGTGTGGGTGTGGGTGTGCGTGCGCGTGCAATATTGTGGAGTGTTGGTGTTCGATGTGACTCTGTCGGGCATGGTGGCGCGTGTCTGTAATCCAAGCTTCTGGGAGGCGGAGTCTGTGTGGAATCTTGAGTTCTGTGTGCGTTTGTCGAAAGTGACAGTATTTAGTAGAGTGAGTGCTTGTGTGTGTGGTAAAGAGAGAGAGGGCACACTAAGAGTGTCCGCCTCTCTCCCTCGGTGTGATCGTGAAAGAGAGTGACAGGGTGCCCTGAAAGAGGGTCCGCCTCTCGCCCTCGGTGTGATTGGAAGAGAACTCACACTCAGGCAGTGGAGAGTGTTTCTGGACAACGGCCCCAGAACTCTCACTGAAAGAGTGGAGAGTGTCTCGGGGCTGGTTGCCAGAGAACTCTCACTGTGAGGAGTGACGAGGGTCTCTGTGTGTTTGGGGTAAAAGAGAACTCGGTTTGAAAAGTTTGAGTGTCTGTGTGCATGGGTTTGGGAAGCACTTGAAAAGTGCATAATCATTCGTTTTGCCAACAGGAAACACATAGTTGATCTGCTTAGGCAGGGGAGGAATCTGAAAGGCTCAAATGTTTACATTAACGAGCACCTCACCAAGAATAATGCAGATATTGCTAGGAAAGCAAGGCTACTTAGGAAGCAGGGCAAGATTCAGTCTACTTGGACTGTCAGCTGCAAGGTTTTCATCAAACCAAAGGGTGCACCAGAGAATGCCAAAGGGCTGTGTATCAGGAGCATAGACCAACTTGAGAGTTTTGATAGAGACTAGAAGGCTATGCGGTGTCCATCATGGGGTATACTCAGGTATTCTCGTTGTACTATTGGATTGTTGTTTTCATTATGATATATTTCATCACTATAACATCATTATATTATGCTAAAATTTGAACAAGACATAGATCTGGAACTTAACCTTTTTGATAATATTAATACAAATTGCTGCTATTACACAGAACA